>CAJNIZ010044538.1:18531-57083 GCA_905231905.1 Symbiodinium pilosum | reverse complement strand
CCACGGTCAAAAAAAAGAAGGTCCCTCGATTAAAAGATCAGGAGTTAAGGGCTTTGGGTCTGGCGTTCGGCAAGACACATACAAGTATATTGGGTTCTAGGACCAATCAACACTTGAGTGTCTTTTACGGTAGGGCTTATGCAGGTATGAGATGTTGTGGGTTCCGTTCTACGGCCGACTTTTTGCGAGTAGGGCTTCAGGTCAATTGTGGAAATGATTTGGAACCCAAACGAAGGAACGCTATGGACCGAAATTACTCCTATATTACCGTCATCAAAGCCTGGCCGCATGTTGTTACCCCGCAATCGGTTGGTGACCTCTAAGGGAAAGAAATCTCAGTGCAGTGACACCAGGAAGCTACTCGTGAGGTCTTCCAAAAACAGCTGGCTCTCGAGAGGTCTGCTGACTCGTCTGCTTATTCGGGCTTCGGAGTTAGTGTTTCCACTTTGGAGTTTGCGGAATCAGTTGAGGGCTTGCGGCTTAAGGCAGTTCAGAGGCTTTGGGATCTCTGCTTGCATTGTCGGACTGCTGAATGACAAGCAAGTACAGCCCTTGCTAGGCTGATTCCACGCTTGTTCTCTCTCCGCCGCTGTACTACTGCACTTCATGCGCGGAAAGTCGAGGAAAGACGCACAGATTACATAGGGAATCATGGGACTTGTGCTCTGGCGCTCGAACTGCTTCATGTAATCTATGAATTGTTACCTTTTGTGCTGGCTCAGATTAGCATTCAATTTTTTGAGGAACTCCCTGCTTGTGGAAGGCACTGCCGGTTATGCGCATCGGAGCTGCCAAGGGCGCAAAACACAGCACGTCATGCCTCTAAGCTCACACCCTAAGCCCTGCAAACCATTGCTGGGCACCAAGCAACATGTTGTAACCTCGCACCTTGATTAGGCCCAAACTCCCAACACTCTAAATCGAAGCTCAAGCCATCCAAGCCCTACGTAAGCCTACGACCTACTGAACCCCAGATTAACTTGCAGTCACAAGTTATCTCGCTCCCAAAAAAAACACAGCCCTGTAGTCCTGGCTAAAAAAACCCTAAACACCTGCGGTGTCTAAAGGTCTAAACCTCACCTGCTCTTGACCCGAAAAGAGAATGTGTGAGCTACCTGCACTCAGGCACTGGCTAAGGAACCTTCCATACAGACCGCTTGTCAAGGCATGAACCATTCAGCAAGTGGCTGATGGAGGACATGTGAGGACATGCCGGTAGGCTAGGATTACGTCGTAATCATTACGAGAGAACAGCAACCCAAGACCTAACAACCCAAAATCCAAAATCACATCTTCTGAGTTCTATGAAAGATCTCATCACTGTGCCTGAGACGAGCAAGCTACAAGAGCTAGCTCAAGGGTCAGAGACTCATCTAGCATTCGGAGCAGTAAGGAGCAGCTAAGCGGGAGACCTCCAAGCTCCCACCATGCTTTGGTCTATGAGTTGTAACTGTCGTAACTGCGCATCTTATACACTCATGTTTGGCCATATATCTTGAACCTTCAAAATCACGAAAGCCCGGGAAGTAGTACTCGCACCAACATGCATCCCACGCAGCGTTTTAATGTGTATGACTCCTAAGCTCACTGACCGCTAAACCATAAACTTGAAGACCGAAACTCAGACCCTAAAACCGTAAACTAATAGCCCAGGCCCAAGGCCTCAACCCGCAAGCCCTGGCCATGATCCACATAGTGTGAAGCCTATGTTGCTCTCCCAGGGCCCTGCCCTAAGCCTTACACCCCAAAGCCCCCTGATGAGCTCTGTGCTACTCGTCGAAAACCTTTCTCAAACCCTGCATCTTGCAAGCGTCTGTGCAGCGCTGAGCTCCGGAAATTCACGCGGCGGCAGTAAAGTGCGTGTGTTGGGGGAAAATGCTGTTCTGGTTTTGGAAGTTCCTTATGCTTGGGGGTCTGGGATTCGAATTTAGCGCTTCTGGCTTCTTCAAAAAATGGGTTTTCAGGGCGTTGTGCTTCCTGGTTACAATGGCTAGTGCTGCCAGTGCTCTCGTAACATCAACTGTATTCTTGAGACTTTCATACAGCACCTTTGCTGAGGAAATGATTTAGCTAACATGATTTGTCACTGTAACAGGTCCGGCAATTTCCGCCATTGTGCTTTCCACATCCTGCTCGCACTGCTCTACCTGCTACCACCACCGGACAGGAATGACATTCATGATGACCTTAACGACCACAACGAGGACTGCCAGGAAGAGCACGAAGAAAAGGGCCAGATAGATTTCAACTAGAGGAACCTGTTCAGTTGTGCCCATCGCTTACCTCGGTGCCACTCACCGTTGCTGTAGGGACTAGCATCCTGATGGTTACGCTTGCTATTGCTTGCGCATTGTTGCCTTTGGAGCGCAATGATCTGATTGTTTTCAGCGTCGGCCCTTCTTTCCGGGAACCTGGAACCCCTGAAATGGGATAGGCGTTTTGGCTTGAGGTTCTAGGTCTGACAGCAACATGTTTAGCGGAAACTCTGAATTTGTTGTTGTACACTCTTCCGATCACCACCATCATGCTTAGCACGGCGAAATTCATTTTAAATTTCCACAGAGATGAATGTTTTCTTGGCAATTCTACAGAGTTCTGCATCCAGGGCTTCTTGTGCCTAGAGCGAGTGCCACCTCTACCATATTGCTCATCTTCTCCACACTTCTAATATGCGCGGCGTTATATGTGCCAGAGCTCAACGTGAACATCTTAAGTTGGAGTATAATGGGTGGTTCATTCAAGGTTTCAAGTTTCAACGTTGTAGCTTAAAGCCAAGGCTAGAGATCCCACTAATTTCCCCCAGCGGCAGGCATTTTGCCGTACCCCGCCCCGTAACGAGGGGGGTTGGTGACTCATAGCTGCATGGCTTGGTTTGCCTCGGAGCTAGAATTTCGGGGACCCTTGGGCCACAAACATGTCCTGCTTGCAATGCTACCTCTAATCGCGCTGAACGCGCGCAATGTGACATACCATACCGGGGCCACCACCAGGTAAAAGTGGAAAAAGCATCCAAGCAGACATTGCTGCAAGGGCTCTAGCAGGATCTCACTCGACGGTCATCTCGACCTGGCCAAGACTACCCTTAGGACTCCGACTCCTAAGTGGGATTCTGTAGAAATTCATTCCGAAAACATAGGCGGCGGGCTTAGGTCTAGGGTCTAGGGCCTTTTCAGGCTTAAAATTAGGCTGCGGGAGTTTCTCTGATATGCTTTCGCTGATCTTTCTGATCCCGAAACCTTAAGCAGCAGAAGCACTGCCAATAATAGACTACACCTCGCCCTAAAAACATTGAGCCTCAAAGCGTGCATGAAGGCCGCCGCCCCAAACTACAATAACGCCCAAACGCACAGAGCCACAAACCTCTTAGTTCCGTTAGGTGTCAAGCTCCCTACACAACTACAAAGACCCACAGATCGAGCGAACTCCGCCTTGCTGCCGCTGGCCACGACAATCTCGCTCACCATACGATCTGCTTTGATACCCTCCTGGCGGACGGGGCGCACAAATTCAGATCTGAGATTATGGTCCCGGCCTTGGGGCACACGGTGTTGGGGCTGAGGCTTAGGGTTTGCGCCTTGCGGTTCAGGCATGTACCACGAGGATTTCGAGGCACCTATGATGTTTTATGAACTAAAGAAAATATAGTTAGTTAGGGGCTTCGGGAAGAAAATGTTGAAGTCAGCGACCATCATGATTGGGCTTTACGCTGCCAAGTGGAGGAGTGGCTAAGTGAACAAAACTGCATGATCTGAGCCACAAAGAACCTTGGCAACCTTGATTTTACGATTTCTCGTGCGGAAAGGTTCCGGGTGCAAGGCTCCCTATGAGTGGTTCCCAAAACGGTCCTCTTCTTCCAGGTATATCCCTAAGATCTGTGCCCGATGTATTTAGCCCGCTTAGCGTAAAGACACTAAACGGCTACACCTGAATCATGATTCCTTAAGCTTTAATCCCTGCGCCTATGCGCCAACCGTAGCATTTGCTCAAGCACGTAGAGAAGCTGGGATGCCCATGGCGGCCGCAAAAAGCTCTGAATCCTAAACTTTGTACACTATACTCGTACGTCGTAAGCCCTCAATCTCCTCACCCCACCCGGCCTTGATCAGCATTCGCTTGAGGCTCAAAACCCGGCCGTGAGCGTACGGCTCTCGCTTGTCCATGGGCTCGTTTGGGAAATCCTGGCAGAGCTGCGTAACAAAAATGAACCCACGGCTTAAACATACGACTTTCAGAGAAGAAGTTTTGAGGGCTTTTGCTTCTGCGCTCACTGGCGCTTCTTTGCGTTTTGGTTTGAAGGTTGTCGGCTGAAGGCTCGGAATTTCGCTTCACGGCAGGCATGAAGTGTCAATCGTCATAAGGGTTGAAAGGGCGATGGTCCCCAGAGATTTGTCGGGAATGTAAGGAGACTGTTCTGGCGCAGGAGTCTATGAGGGATGCTCTCAGAGCCGAAAAGGCTCGCAACCCCCAACATCCAAAACCCTACGACTCTAAAAGCCCAAAACCCTAAGCCCAATAAAACCGAAAGCCCAAATTAACACACCTCAACAGCCCTAAACCTAGACCGTTAATTCACTCCCAGGAATGCCCACAGAAGTCCTTCGAGTAGTCCTTGGTGAAGGCTGCTTCTGTCACCTGATTCTTCCAGCTGGGTCGTTCTTAAAGTCCTGGCCCTCTATATCTGGTAAACGGGTTGCACTTTCATCGGGTCGCGCTTCAGGCCCTTGAAAGAGATCAGTTGTTTGCGTGGTGTATGACGGTTCCGGAGGGTTCACGTAAGGCCATGGGGTACGTGATGTTTAGGGTAGGACATATCAGGTTATCTGGACCTACTTGGTTTGCTGGGATTTCCTCACAAATTCTTGTGCGATACTGGTGGAAAGCATCGGTGGGTAGGGCCTAGGCTTCTCTGACCTCAGGGCAGCCAACACTAAGGCAATGCCAGTATGCAGAACCTGCCAGTGGCATCTTCTACTGTGTAATGTTCAGGAAGGAATGATGTGATTGCACAACATCCCGGAAACTACAAGGTCGGCAGAATCTTAAGTAAGCCTGGTCAGGCCCGGAGGCACTACATGCTCTGCCCCTGCTCTGAGGACCCTCCGACACTGAATCAAGCAATGCTCCCGGATCGACGTTTGATGTTTGGCTGCCAGGTCTTGGTCCAGCGACAATGCACATCAGGACCTTGAAGGACAAACCCATTGCACCATCGAGACTCCCCAGAAGCAGCTGCTGTCAATCGCATAAAGAGAGAGGAAGTTTGCAAAAGGCCCGTTGGGCCTATAGGGCCGGCCTATCCATTCAAGCCACTAACATCCAAGTGGCCCATCTCTTACAGTACAAAGATCTAGGCATGCACCAACTTCCTTGAGCCTTCAGTCCATCCACGAAGATCCTAGCACCGTAGACGTCCGCCATGGGATAGCGAGTCTTCAAGCCCAAGCTCTCAAGGCCCCAACCTCCGATCTCAGACAAGCCTCTCTCACTTGCAATTGTTCAAGTCAAGGCTACAAATAGAGAGAAACAGAGTCAAACCTTTGCAACATGCACTCACTGAAGGTAGATTGGCTTGAGTTTTAACTCGCGCCAGAGAAGCTAGCGTTTAATCCAGCCAGTCACGTGGTTGTTCTGACCTCGTCCACCGGAGATTCCCTTCAAGCGGAGAGTGAGAGAAGGATACCTCGGCTTTTGAGGATGTAGGGCTACGATTTAGGATCTTGGGCTTTAGGAGCGTGGCTCCGGTTCAACTTCGGGGTTGCGGCAGACCGCATTAGACAAGAAATCCCCAACCCTTTGAGTGCATGCATTGGCTAAAGGACTCGTGTTCTGATTGGCCTGAAGGCTTCTGCATTGCCGGTTGGTTGGATAATCATGTGGCACATGGTGAGCATACAAGGTAACCTGCAAGCCTCGAGGTATGGTAACAATTCACCTACCTTATCTCGACCCACATTTTGGGGGTGGTTCGTTTGGTGTCCTGACTTTTCCGGAAATGTGCCTTGCAAGGCCGGCCAGCCGGGCCACCATAGGCCTTGGTATTGCTATTCTGTATCTCAAGACGAAGCAAAAAACACAAAACTTCAGTACCCTCCCACCAAACTCGTCATACCAACCCTCCCGAGAATGTGTGGTTCCAAAGACTGCTGTTGATGTCCTTTCTCACTCACTCCCCTAGAAAAATCAGTTGCGCTGCTTCTTGAGGACGGCAGCCACCTCCTTGACTAGAGCATGGTTCTCCTCTCGCTCGGATGCGTTCCAGGCCTGGTGCCCGCTGAGGGTATCAGCTTAGAGTTGGTTTAAGGGTTTAGAAAAAGGCTAAGTTGGGGCGCCTTCTGCATCTTCCCCTCAATTGACTCCTGGGGCTCATTGCCGCCCCAAGAGTAGTCGTTGAAGACCTAGGGCCCACGATCGGATCGTTGTGCCCAGGGGATGTGTGTAGGGATTGGGCAGTTATGCTGAGTGAAGCGCTTCGGGATTGATTTTGGACTTAACTTGGGGACTGAGGGGCTTAGCGCAAGCAGGTTTAGGGTTTGTTTCTAGGGGTGTTTTGGAGTCCGATGTTGCGGGTTGTTGCGGGTTGAGGTCATGCACCCCTCGCGAGGGTCAGCCACGGTCTGAACCAATCGATGCTTTAAGCCCTGCAGGTCAGGAAATAAAAACTTCAGTGTCCTGTACACTTCCAGACGCGCGGATCGTTGCGATTGCCGAACAGAACCGGGTGTGGAGAAGTACCCACCTTCTTGAATACAGTAGTGTCAACCCAAGACACGAGCTGGTGGTTTAATAAGGCCAGGGAGGAGCCTCCAACATTCACAACCCCAACAAAAGCCCTAGTGCGCCTGCTTGAATCGCACCACCCAACGCCCTTGACGGCTACCAAAATCGCCTAATCGTTTTAAGGCGCGGGGTTGTTAGGAAAGGAGAAGGGGGCCGAGGGAGGGAGGTTCCTAAATCCCCAAACCCTCAACACCCCTATTCTAATCCGCTCAGTAAGCCGGGAGGCAATGCCTAGTGAACGAAACAATGGGAATCCCTGCGTACGCCCAACGGTTCAGCCTACATACTGAGCGCAAAAAAGAATCCCAAATTGGCTTCCACCAGCCACACGCTTTTCCAAGGCATCCTACACCCTCACTCCAACAAAAAATGCGGCTCTGCTGGCCACGGTCTTGCCGGTCATGACCCTCTCGAGCTCCTCCTTGCCCTTCTCCAGCTGCTGTTCCTTAGGAGGAGCCTGCAGCAAGGTAGAACTCTGAGCAAGGCGTCAGCGGGCTGCAGCAGGGGTGAGGGATCAAAAAACACGTTTTAAACATCAAAACAAAATTGTATTAAACCAAATAGGGACCAGGACAAAGGGCAAGCATCAAAAAGAAACTGATTTTGTAGTAGTACTAGTAGTACTAGTAGTACTAGTAGTACTAATGCTAGTAGTAGTAGTAGTAGTAGTAGAAGAAGAAGTACTAGTAATAGTAATAGTAGTAGTGATAGTAACAGTATTAGTAATATAGTAATAGTAATAGTAAGAATGATAGTAATGGTAATAGTAATAAGAATAATAGTAACAGCAATAGTAATATAGTAATAGTAATAATAACAATGATGAAAGTAGTAACGGTCATTGTAGGAATAGTAATAGTTACTGAGTGGGAAAACATGTAAATTATAAAACAAATCAAAATGAGCACATGATGCAAAATGTGAAAAATCAGGAAATTGTGAAAATTGTGCAAAATCAGGAAATTGTGAAAAATTGTGAAAAAAAACATGAAAATAATGAAACGTTAACAAAATTCGTGGAAAGTGACAATTTATGAAGCATGCAAAGTATTCACAAAGCACATTCACGCGAGCATTTGTCATCATATTCCCCTTTTCAATATGACTTTTCATCAGTTTCCTCTTTATCTATTCGTCATTTTCATTATTTGACAAATGTTTTTTAAGTTTTGATTTTTCCACATTTTTCGTTATTTTTCATTGTTGTTCATGACTTTTTATAGTTTTCATGATTTTCATGATGTTTCATCATGTTTCATCATGTGTCACCATTTATCATCATTCATCAATATTTGCATTATTGTCTCATGAATTCACCATGTTTCTTCTTTCATGAGTTCCATCACTTCTCATTATCTTGATTTTCATACTTGTCATATTTCATTGTTGTCATAGTTCTTCATGATTGTTCATTTCAGCGTGTTTCATGATGTTCAATATTTATCATTGCTTCCATGCTTTTCTCAACATCTTTATCACGGTTCTTATCTAAATATGAAACTCATTGAGACATGGTGAAAATAGTGAAAAATCATGAAAAGTGATTCAACATTCTGAGAAACGATGAAACATGACGGAACATGATGAAAAAGCATGCAAACCCTGAAAAAAGACCACACGACGTGAAAACAGTGAGAGATCACAATGATAACATGAAAGATGATTACAAATTTGCGGCATTCATGAAAAAATGACAAATCATGCAAAATCATGAAACACCACCGTGAAAAAGTAACGAAAAACTATGAATGTGAAGGAACAACCCTGCAGAATGATGAAGACATTCGACAGTTGAAAGAAACTCATGGAATGTCATAAGAATCATCCTGAATATGACGAAAAAATTTGAAACTGATGAAAATTGATGAGAACTGATGAAACATGATAAGCAATCCTTCCTTCCTTGCTTCCTTCCTTCCTTCCCGCCTTACTTCCTTCCTTCCTTCCCTCCTTCTCTCGTTCCTGCCAGGGTAAAGGGTCGAAGCCCAAGCATCAAAACAAACCATTCCAGATTGGTGTTCTCCCCAGGAAAAAAAGTGTTTATGATGCTTATAAAATTTTGTTTAACCCCTATGCCTGGTTATCAGTAGGGTGGTGACAACTAGAATCGGGTATTTATCAGACCACGCATCTAGATACGCATGAACCTTCAGGTGAACCATGACCTGGGAAGTACATCCCCTGATCAACTGCTGAAAAGTAGTACGGATTAATTTCTTTAAAGGCTAGCTGCCATGATTATTCATCAAGCCGACACCTCGCACAAAGTTGGAGTTGATAATGCTCTCCAGAACACATCTTTGACTGAGTCTCCCCACATGCGGACCTGCACACTCTGCGCCTGGAAGGAGCTTTGAAGCCTGTTACATCGCCAAAAACACGCAGCAGCAACATCTCTGAACACGACAAACACGTAAGAATTCTCCATCCCAGGGCCTTCGAACTGCTTTTTCATCCATGCCCTCTTCGCTCTGTGTGCACAGGACAAAGAACGGGATTCCATGCAAGGCCATCCTTGGCGCAAGACGAACCCCAAATTAGGACACTGACCAAGACATGCTTGCGAAGCAAAGCTTAATTTGCTGACAGCTGCCCCCGGTCATGAGAGAAATCATGACATGTCTGCACGTCACGGCTGACAACACAAAAAACAAATGTTGCACGAAGATCAACAACCCGCATCCAAGGAGATGTATCTCGTTGCATCTCACTGTTGAATCCTTTGCCCCTCGTTTGAGATGCGACCCGTTAACGGCAATTTGTGCAGCTTTCATGTTCAGGACACACGCCAATGCGGGGGCAAGGGGGCCACTTACATCGGCTAGGCAACAAATCTCTAAAGGCAGTGCTAATCAATTACAACAGCAATGCATCACAAAAAGGTAACATCATGGACTTCATCATATCACTTCCTCCCCTTCCTTGGCGAGCGCGAGACATTTACATAAATCAGAACCCTTGAACTTGAACCCAAACACCCCAAAAAAATAGAGCCATGAGTTGTCGTTTGCTCGATACTTCACGTTTTCGTGTTGCGGAAGACCATCATGTGCAAAACTCCATAGCAGTGTGAGGATTTCGACGAAGCTCCTGGGAGCAGCTGTGAGACGAAGGCCTGCAGAGATGCTGGGCTTCGTCTCCAAGAGCGACATGCCAGACACCACCAGGGACTCAAAAAAAACTTGAGAACTTAAACCTGGAATAGCATTAGCATCATAATATCATGCTACTGTACTTGCACCGAACGGGTCAAAGCAAGCCTGCACACGACTGCAGCACACCCACATGCTGAGCTATGGACGCCACAAAGAGCCTCTTGCACAGAGTCGACTGGAAAACTCACGCGAACAGCTAAGGAGCAACTTGGAACCCAACTTGCAGTAGATGTCCGTCAGCACATACTTCTCTGAGAACAGCACGAAAACCTTGAAATGCCCAGGGCACGTGCTGGAAGATTACTCAATTGTGCTTTTGGGTCCCCATAGTAAAATAAAACCTAAAATACAGTACAGGGTACTCAAAGCAGAACCATAGTTTGGACAACCTGCCACATGACATGAGCTGGTTCAAACAAAATCTCGGAGATCTGCACAGTCGATATACAGAAGGCCAAGCTCGCGGACGTAATCCTGCGAAGCAATGCGAAGCGAATCACCAAGGGCGAGGTTATCCCACACGGAGTCCACACAGAGTCTTTACGTGTTGAATTGCCTGTGCACTACCAGAGTTGACCGGCAGAAATGAAGTGAGGCCATCCCTTACGCTGTATAGAAACTCCCAAATGCCAGCCATCGCTACATCATGAAAGACTTGCCAGTCCTCCGCCTTTTGGTTGAAGTTAATCTCTGGCAAATCCCACAGCACGACCCTCATGGTGGACCATGATGCTGCCAGCAACTAAGTTGACACACTTCCGCTAGAGCCTGTTCAGGTCACTGTCAAGGAAGTGATATGGAACTGCCTCGCATGGCTTCAAGCGGCAGGAGACATGCAAGGCACATCAGACTTGTCTTTGTCACAGATTAACTCGAGAAAGGAGGTCACAGCCTCTCGACCGGGTGCCAACTTGCTGCCAGTGCCCTTGAAGATGTGTGCGATCTGGGGCATGAATTCCTGCCGTTCACCAGAAGAGGACCGCCAGAATGACGAGTCAAAGCCAGCCCCCAAAATTATGCAATGACAAGGCTGTGAGAAGCCCGGCAGATGTCAAGCCACATGAAACGAGCAACGCCCGGTCCAGGAACTGTTTTTTGCAGGTGGAGCTGGGGCCGATCATGGCAAGGTGCATCCTCGGATTTGTTGGCAGTGATCCAGGTGCCATTCAGCATGCAAATGAGGAGCACAGGTGTCCATGAAAGATTATCATCTGCCATGGCTGGCCCGCTTTTGCTTGGTTCCGTGCTTGTACGCCTCCCAGCAGAAGTTTGGCCGAGGATACCTTTGCTGGGGAAGGTCCTCAACGCCTTGCAAACTCTAGGCAGCTCATTGGCTCAGCTACCAGCTGCTTGGTCTTTTGCTCACATCCATAGTCATTTTGAGGAGCGTGGACGGGAAGTACCTAACGATCTCAGCTGAATTCCAAAGGAGACTAGAAATCTGAAGTCATCTGAAATCCATAACGTCCAAGAAAGCTGCGACTTCCAGATACGTGTTCTGCAGGTAATTCCTGGCCATGATGCAAAGGTCCACCCCTCAAGTCTGAGTACTTCCCTTCGATCTGGCATTACTTTCAAACCGCCATCCTGTGTCAGAGTATAAGAAGAGCTCCGGGCTCCAAACATGTCAGTGAGGCACAAGCCCAGGATGGTGAAAGTCTCCAGCCAGCGGTGGATCCTTCCAACCCATCTGTTCCAGGAGCTCTGCCTGGGCCATTGCTCTGCTGCCAGCAGTTGCAATCCTCTGAACGGAAAGCTCCTGGTGCGAACGAATGTTCATTTTTACAGGAAAAGGTGAGCCGACTTGGAAGTCTCGGGGCCCTGCACACACGGATCCTGAGCTCCCCATGGTTTGTTTCCTGCTTCCTTAGCCTGTCCAAGGGCGCAAAATGTCACAACCTAATCGCTGGTTGACACAAGAACAATACACCTGAGCTGCGCCTCAAGCAAGATTAGGTCTTGGATGACCAATCTCTTCAAGTCCTGCACATGTAGGATCGGAACCTCGTGCTGTCCCAATATGTCTGCCGAACACTAGTGCCTTCGCGGTGTTCGCATGCAAGTGTCAGCACATGCCCGCGCCATTTCATCACGGATCGTAAGAAATGCTTGTATGCATCTGTATGATGATTCATGGAGGCCTCGTGCTGTGCTAGGTCTGAGGAAAATGTAGATGATGTGAGAATCTAGACTTCCAGCATTGCATCTAGCAGCTAGACTAGTAAGACTGCTCATGATGTTGCAAAGCCAGAAATGAACTTTCTTGCTTGTTCCTTGCTTCTGCCCTTCAGCCTTAAAGCTGGGCATTTTCATCACACGCTGGCACACGGATTCGTCCGGCAAAGATGCGTCACAAAGCTATTACACATCAAACTGCCCGGCGCTACTGCAAGAGCTACAATTTGTTTTGTCCAAAGCAGGATGACCCAGCTGAGAACTCGAAGAGCAGACTGCTGAAGAAATAGAAAGGTTGTGTGCAGAGGCTAATCAACATGCTCGAGTGTTCTTGCAAGATAAAGGCTGATGAAACCTGAGGCTCTCCGCTCACTGGATCATGAGAAATGGAGACCTGGTCAACTGTTTCATTCCAATGCCAACTCGCGACATTGAAGGCTCGTAATGGCCTCAATCTTCCGGGTAGTACCAGTGGCGGCGTGCGCCAGGAGGCAAAGGTTTTTCCTTGCGACTTTCGCAGTAAGCGTTGCAAACTCTGCTGCTGCTGCTGCTGCTGCTGCCAGAAACACACGAACAGAAGCGCTGAGTGTTGTAGGCATCCAGCGATCCCTCTCCAGCCCTTGTACGCTTCGGTGCCATAAGCCTGCGAAAGAGTAGCATTCAGATTAAGAGCTTTTCAGCTGACCCTCGGAAGCAGCACTGGAATCAAGCCTGACCTAATGCAACCTTTGCAGCTGCTGGCCTTCATCCATCTTGCACGTGGGCCCCAGAACCCACCAGCCAGGCTCACGCCATCCCTTAAGCGGATCCACCTCACAGACCGTCAGGGGTCGCCGCGCGCACGAACATCCGTCATGTTGGCTCCACGGGCAAAAAAAATCTGCGTGCTGCTCTTGTACAGTCAGCAACCTCCTTACCAGCGAAATGCTGGCAAGCAGCTTCTTCTCGTCGGTGTAGACAAGCTTTACTTCAGAAGCCTGTACATTGCATCAGTTAATTGTAGCGGCCGCCGATTCCCCACGCGTCGGATCTTGCCTTGCCAATGGCACCGCCATCCTTCTCCTTCCTAGCTTTCTTGGCATCGGCGTTGTTGCTGAAGTGCACGTAGGCATGCCTGGGCCATGCGTCGCAGACGCCAGGTTGCTCGCCGAAGACCTGCACCCTCCTTGAAAGCAGCTGAGCTCCATGCTTGACCTCTTCATGCGGCATCTGATGACCGACAATGACGGCCTGAAGAGCCCACAGAAACATCTGTACGAACATGTGCATGAGTCTATTCGAGAACACCTTAAGAATTCTGCATCAGCTTGCAAACCTGACCCCGCCAAAGTGCCTTGCACTATCCCAAGTTGGAAATGCCCTGAGGGGTGTTTGGACCCAGCCTCTGGCTTGTACTCGTCTGTTGTGAAGTAGTCGAAGACCTCCTCCTCAGTGACGACGTCGTCCTGCAATCAAAGACAGGGCAGCTGTCTTGCCCACACAAAAGAATTCAACTTTCTGCTCCAAGTGGCTCCTCACCGTCTGGGAATGTCAGTTTGAGAGTGTGCGACCAGTCTTCGAGGGTTGCCTCCTGCGACTCTATGGCGCTCTGCACCAGCAGGCCCAAGGCAAATGGGATAATGCGTCACTTTGCATACTCAGGCCAGCACTGGCACAAAGAAGAGCATGGTGACATACTCAGGAATGTGGATGGCCCACCTTTGACTCTGCACACTGCCGCTCGCTGCTGTGGCTTGTCTAGATTCTTTGGAAAAACTTGGGAGGGTGTAGAAGTTCATGGGTAGGCAGCAAGTTCTGGGGGGACTGTGGCATGAGATCTTTCGGATTTTCAAGCTCCAGCTACAGAAGCTAGGAATACAGCCGACCTACAATCGGCTGCTTCCTGGCTTTTCGGTCCCTGCTTAAACGTATTCGCTACACAAGTAAAAAGGCACTATGGTGCAACCCCTTGCCGCTGGCATCAACGAAATCACGAAACATAAGCGAGAGGTACGCAGAACAATTCAATCCTTTCGCAAAAGTTTCAACTGGTCAAGTCTAGGTCTAGGCTGCCACCCCATACCCTGCCTCACTGTGAAGCCTGTAAGGCCGCACTAGCAGTAAGACTCGGGATGCACTTGCACAGTGGCAGTCAGCTTTCTAAGGCATCTGGAACAATGCTGGCAACGTCCGATAAGTGAAGCTACTGAAGCAATAGCCCCATAAACTGAGGTCAGGTCTCTTTGTAGCGCTCTTCCTGTGTTTTCGGGTGCATCCTGCAGAAGATCTGTATGCCCATAAACCCAACCTCTTGCACAGAACTTCAGAGTAACAAGAATACCTGGGGCCTGGACTTTTTGGGCTTGTTTCGCCGGTTCTGCCTGCGGCTGCCTCCCTGCATGGCCTTCCAGGACTTACCCTCAAAATCATGCGGAATCCTATCAAAACTTTCGCAAGCAAAACGGAGTTTGTCCCTTACGATGACTTCTGGTAAGCATCCAGCCACAATGGAGCTCTCCCTCGCGGCCAGCATACGCCTAAAAGCGCAGAAAGGGTAACAGAATGTGTTTCTTAAAGATGAGAAACGTCCTGCCTATCCAGGGACGGAGTCTCAGGGGCCACAAAAGCCGCTTCCTGCTCCGACGCCTGCTGATAACTGTTACTGCAGTACTCGCCAAGAGAACCGATCCCAAACCAGAAGCCTGCTTTGCAGACCATATCCAGCTAGCCCAGGTCAGAGCAGCAACTGCCTGGCTTCCGAAATCACAGCCACGTGGCAGAAACAGAAGGCACCAAGAAAGTTGACAGATCTGGCAGGCAGGCCAGGAAGGACAACTGCAGTGCCACCCGTGGCCTGACAAGACACTCTCTTGTGAGCCTCATGAGCCTCGCAAGGCTAGCATTGCACCCGGCCTGTGCCGGCGCGGCTCCAACACCGCCATGGTTTCGTCCACTACGTGAACAAAACCCCACGCTTCGGCCAAATCGAGCGTGGCAACAATCAGGAAGAGCAAAGGAATGACTCGAAAGACTGGGTCGACATAAAAGCTATTTGCAACATGAGCAAACACCAGGCAAGCATACTTGCTGCTTTTGCGGAGGCTCCGCACAAGGTAGAGTGCGGCCGCTGGAGAGGCCGCACGCAATTCAAAAATCAATCGGCCGGAACGGAGCATTCTGGCCGTGAGAGAGCCATAGCATGAGGCCATGGCACAAAAAGAGGCTGGCTAGCCTTCGAATAGACAATGACATATCCCGTTTATTCGATCACCTCTTGGCCCATGGCCGCTAAATGCCAAAATGGATACGTTTGCACTGAAATACGCAACACTTCTCTTTAGGCTCGAAGGCAAACTGCCTCTTGCGATGATGTGCTTGGGAAGAATCAGGACCGTTTGCGCAACAGTCTCAGTTCTACCTCATTCAAAAATGGAGCTGGGAACTCCTTTATTCCAACTTCAGGCAGAAATTTCAAATGCAATTTTAACAGAGATGCGAGGTGTGCACCGGACATCCGCCATCATCCGCCACCATTAAGACCCAGGAAGACTCTAGCACTCAGCGAATTGCCACTTGAAACCTTGAAAGCCGTGGCTTCTGTAGGCGCTCCCTCTAAGCTAAATCATTTTGGGCTGCAAAGCCTCACTCGACATATTTGCCTTGGACGGTCTTGTGTCTGAGCAACGTTGCTACCAGTATCAGCCAGTCATAGCTGCACAGAGTGCACTGGCAAGATCAGTTGAGGGCAATCGGTATTTCGAAGCTGCACGCTGGCGAACTGCTACAGGTCGCTTGCCTCGTGCATCGCCTGGCATTGATGCATGTCCAAAGTTGGGATAAAGAAGCAAGACCTGCAGTTCAATTACCAAGTTGGGGCCTGCCTCTCTGAGAGTTTCCATGTGGCTGTCACTGAAAGACCGCTTCATGGAAGGCTGTTTTCCAACATCTTCTTCGTCATCCGTGTCAACCTGCCAGGCTACATACCCCGATGAATGCATGGCTAAATATGCAACACCCCACAAAGGGCCAATGGCTTCTTTGAGGCTCTCGCCTGCATGACTTCCAAAAAGGTGTTGCGGACGCGGAGTGGAACCTTCCCTTCCTCATCCAGACTGGAGGTTCTTGTGGAAGTTCTGGTTCTGCCTCCCGCATGCAAAACGAACTGTCAAGGCTAAGGCTGAGGCAATGCTGAATCGAAGGTATGTCTATAAAGTCAAATACACAGGTAGCCCGTAGCTTTTAAGTGCCTTCTTCAGAAAACGCTTCGCTCTGAACGGCATCGCCTGCACACAGCGAAGCATGCCTTGTTGCAAACATGCGTGCTGCCGAACAGAAGAAGCCTTTGTCGCGACTCGTGCAAGCACTCCTCCATGGTGCGCTCTGGATGTCCTTCAGCAAAGGTTGTCAAACGAGGCTGGAACCCACCGCTTGCGCGCAGATAAATCGCAACACTCATTGGATACCGTTGCCTCACAACGGTAACAGAAAGGCTTCTCCAGACCCGTTTCTCTTTCAGTGCTTTAGGGGCTCCGACCTGCTCACATTCTTTCCTCTATGGGTTCTGCACACCCCAAATGACGTGCTGAGATGTGCTGATTCTATGCCCTAAACCCGCGCGAGTCTGGCTGTCATTCGTCTCTCTGATGAGGACTTGAATGCAGGTCATGGGTTTCCAAGTGTCCACAAATCATTGACGTACATCTTGGATTCGCCAAATGCTTTGTCCCTTCTCGAGTCAGAAATTATTTTTGCCATGCCTTTGCCTTCCCTCTTGCTCATGTATCCATCCTCGTGGGTCGAATTGGTACCAGCACCGACCAGGATGCCGCACATGCTGATGGTCAGCTTCGCCGCTAATCCAGCCGGCTGTGAAACACGCGAGACTTTGAGGAGGTGGCAAGGCAATCACGACAAGAAAAGTATTTCCTCCGTACCACAACCAGGAGTCCCTTGTACCACAACAAAGACGCTTGCCACTCCCCAACAATTGTCTTCCTGCCAGCCCCCAAGATGACCCTGTCAAAGCCGAGAAAAACACCTCCCCCCCAGACTCTCCCACAGACCCCCACCGCACCCCCAGACCTTGTCCCATCCTTGGATCCACCAGACCCTCCCAGGACCCTGAGCCATTTTAGGCCGCTGCGTCGCCCACTTTGGCTTTCGACATGAACCCCAATGCAACACAAGGCACATGCATGCATCCATGGTGTTTGTCGTTTTCCAGCCCCAAACCTCCAAAAAAGAGATGTGTGCACACGGCCTCTGACAGGTTGACAATTCCACCACCCTCAGCGCCCGCCGACCTTCCGGGCTTATGTGATTTTGCGCCTGAGGAGGCTCCAACACCACCCCCCAACCAACGCCCACCACCCTCAGCGCTCGCCAACCCTCCCACTTTAGATGGGGTTAATGTATTTAATAAACACTAGCCATGGCAGGAAGTATGAAATGCCACGTACACGTGGTTTCCAAAGCAGGTTTTGCAGTAAGAAAAGTTATTGCGTGGCATATGACTTGTTGGTCAAACGGATCAAAAAACGTCTCATCCCATATGGTTTGAATATGCATACCACACAAGTACCAATCACTACGGGCAGATGCATTTTGAGGCGTTCTTTCAAAAAGCAAGGCACTGGCAACTCTTGGCACCCCTATTCATGTATGGCTTGCAGCAATCCCTAGGCCCAGAGCAGCATCTTCATTATTCCAGGGGGGGGGAAGTCCCTAAAAGCTTTAGACTCTTCTTAGCAACTTGCAGACCATTAAGTCGGTCCATTTCCCACCGCCTCAGGACCAGGACACTTCACATGACCTCGGGAGAGAGTACTCTCTGATCTGTACTAGTATGACAGTATGACTTCACGCGAGAAACACATGCTACAAGGGCTTCCCATGCCTAGGATTCTATTTCATCACTCCTTTCAATGCAGGTGCCCTCACCCCCTGATCCTTCTGCTGGGGCATTTTTCATCATGTTCTATTCAGGCCAGTCCTCGTGCGCCCCCTCCTGCACATGAAACTACTTGTACATTCATCTACATTATTAGTTGCTTTCACCCTGCATCTTGTTATTCTTTCATTCGTCATCCTCTCTCTTCATTTTTTCTTTCATTCGAGCGTTGATGACGTGTGACCCAATGCGGGCCCCAACTTCAGCTGGCAATGCTTCATCGTGGAGGGGCTGCCGACAGTCGGACCAGCCTTGGACATGCCTTAAGCCTTTGACATAGAGAGTGATTGAGCGAGCAAGTGAACAGGATAAAGCCAGAGAGAGAGAGAGAGAGCGAGAGAGAGACAGAGACAGAGAGAGAGAGAGAGGGTGAGCGAGACACAATAAAGAGAAAAAAATAAATACAGAAAGAGAAAGAGATAAAAGAGAGAAAGAGAGACAGACACATACAGAGACAGCGAACGAGACACAGAAAGATTCAGAGAGAGGAAGGGATAGGGAGAGAAAGATGAAGCTTGATTCCCAAAGATATGCAGCTCCAAAACTTCTAAACGGTTCTTTTATTGGGTTTGGGTTCCTGTTGCAACCGTGCGGATGTATGCGGGCACAGACGAGTGCGTGCTAGCATGATAGAAAACCATGATGCGCTGCGCATGGAGCTTGAAGTAGGAGATCAACACTTGCAAGGCTGGTGTCTTCGGGCCGAGGCGGGCAAGTGCTTTCACTATCTTTCATGATCGCTCGAGTGCCGGATGCACTTTGGGGTCCTGAAAGTTGGTACCGAACAGAACAAAGACGTCCCAAAGAGCAGTCGCAGTCTCCCGGCTCACTGCTGGTGGCTCCTGCTGCAAAGCTTTGAAGGAGACTGATAAACATCGCACGGGGTATACAGGCTTTGTATCAGCAAGTGCACTCCACTCTTTGGGCCATATGCCTACTCTTCCACAATTAGCAATCCACCTTGAGCTGCTCACAAAGCATGCCTGAATACTGAATGCAAGCTTGCGAAGGCTACAGATGCGTGCTGCTCTATCGGAAATATTTCTCTGCCCTTGATCTCTGGCCATAAGTATAAGGAATGCTGAATCCCAAATCAAGGGCCAGAATTCTTCTCCAGGCTTGCCTCGCCGAGGGGATTCCACTTGCCAGCCTCCAAAGCAAGTTGCCATCAGAAGAACCGTTTCATCAGAGTTCCAGAGTTTCTATGACATTGTCAGTGACCGAGACTATGAGACTAAATGCAAAGGACAGCGCCTCATCGATCGGCCAGGTGCCATACGGCATCTGCGTCCACACGGACCGCAGTTCCGCGGAGCCGTGGGCAAACTTGCAGTTCGCATCTGTGCATCTCCTTCGTCTCATGGTGGGTCAGATCCGAAGCATGTGGTGGTTATGATGGCTACGCAAGGCTACTGGCAATGGTTTTGATGAGAGGGGAACTGCTAGCCCTCCCGTCCTCTGGAAGAAGTTGTAGCAAAGCTTGGTCTTTACCAAGTCTGGCATTGGCTGCAATTCTCCTCTGGAGTGTGCGTAGGGACATCCAGGACCTGCTAGCTCAACTCACACCGATAAAGGAGCAGTACCGAGCAGTTTCCAAGAACAATCAGCTGTGGGCGGCGCCCATTTCGCACATCTTCTTCTTGTTGTAAGCACACATTTTTGTCTTCCGAAACTGATCTTTCAATGGGTGCGGCAAGAGCATGTTGTTCACCGTGTTTACGGCCCATTGATTGGGCCTTGCCTCAGCTAGGGTCAAGGCTTGTTGGAGTACCTGCTGCCACGACATGAAAGGTCAAACAAGACTTCAGCATGCAAACACCGCGTACAGCTTTGGCCAAGCAGCATTCGGGAAGATCACGGGCTGGCAGTTTTTGCTCTGGGCATTGTTGTTTGACCAATGTGCAATCAAGGCCTTCATGCTTCATGTTTCCCAGATCACCAGGGACAAGCAGTTGCAAGGCACTGCCCAAACGCGGTACATGTGTCCACATGAACAATCATTGTAACGAATGCCTCCAGCCCCTGCACATCAGCCATAGTGATGCTCCCTTGGAAGCTATACTCCTTCAAAACTACATGCAAGAAAACCAGTCGGCACCGAACACCCACTACTCCCACAACACAGTCCTGGCAGATGCAAGTGAACAGCATGACCTGCAAAGTTGCTTCATCAAGACTTGGAACCTTCAAACCTGTTTGGCAGGTTCTAAGCCACCAACGAATACAGGATCGATGAAATTGACGAAGGCCATGCACACGTCACCGTCTTTCACCACATGCACAAAGTCGTATGTCCCTGACCAGCAACATAATTCTAAAAACCCTTGGCGGTTCTGAAAAAAAATCTGGAGCCTCCAAGACCCCACGCATCCAGCTGATTGATAAAGCACGAGGGTATCGTGTCAGCTGGCAAACATGACACCTTCACCTAGGCGGGCAAAACTGCATAGAAGTGCATGCAGAAGCTAAAGAAGCTGGACCTCAAGATAAGAAACTGTTTGTGCTCGTGTTCAGTTCGCATGTCAACCCCGCATGTTAAGGAAGTATGCCCTGGTGCTTGAGCTTTCCATTCTTAAAATGTTTAAACATGTTCTGTTACTGTTAACACCGTGAACATGAATGCGGAAAATACTGACGACTCAGATTTCATTCTGAGATGGCAGAAGTGACGCACGCAGAAAATCAATCGAGACAAGAGAGAAAAAACGGCACCGGAATACAATTGGACTCTCGCAGCGTTACGGCCAGCTAGACAATCAAACAGCAAATCTGCAAAAAGCATAACAAAATGGGAAGCAATCCTTGCCGGCAGCGTTACTAGAGCACGAAGCCTACATGATCTATGCTTCCACATCCACCAATGTGCAAAGACTTTGGTGAGTGATGAAAAATTCAGAGAAAGGGGGGACGAATGGGAAACAAAACCACAAACACACAACCGATGAAAAATCTGTCCGATAAAAAAATCTGTAGACAAAGACAAGCTAAGAGGAGAGAATAGACAGGCACTAGAAATGCTTCCCGGCCGAATGAGGAAACAGGCCTTATGTGTCTCTCGTGCTTTCTCATTCAAGTATCGCTTTGTACTCATGTTACTTCTACAAAATAACTCTCATGTATCAGTCAGAGCCCGGGGAACTGGATTTGATTGTACCTTGCCGGTGCTGTTTTACTGTACAGCCTGCTCTTTATTCGCTGATGGCAACTCTGAATTTCTAGTCGCGCGTTGAAACTGTCTTCTCCACTCTTGACTTTTTTACATTTATGGCATCATGTTCCATGCTTGTTGCGTATGCCCTCCAAGCCCCGGCGAACACATGAGGACCCTTATACCTACTGTACGTACTGATCATCCCATGTCCTGTTTTCCTGCATGCTGAGTGCACAGCACAAAGTTTCACCTTCTGAATTTGGTCGTCGACATCCGGGGAGGACTTGCCACTAAGCCTTAGACGTCCAAAGACATGAGTCAATTGCAAACCCACCAAATTGGAACTAAATAATCAAAGCAACTCGGACAAACACTTTGGATCGCAAGACCACTGGAACGGAAATGTGACTGGGCCATTGATCATGTCCTGGCATCTGTCTTTTTGCGCGAAACGCTTTCATGACCGACTCTACACAACAAGTGCTTGCCTGAGTCCAATAACCAGTATTGTTCTCCACTCCCTGGACCGGGTACAAGGAGACGATGCCCTGCAATTAGGGGTAATAGCACGTCGAAGCTGTCACCGAAGGCTTGTGCCCAGAATGCTACAACCAAAGAATATGTTCAAGCCTCAAACGGCATCTCAGTCATGGCTGCAAGAGGCACGAAATCCGGAGCATTCACCGCAAACTGCCTCAAGCGCACAAGCTGTTACATCCTCAAAGTAGTCTCTCAGAGGATGCTGGGAGGGCCGCAACTCTTCCGTGGCCTTGCAGCACAGCCGAATGAAGACAGCATAAAAGGAAACCGCACACGCATGGTTGAGTCCAAGGACCTCCACTGACCAATGACAGGGACCATCACTATTGAGAGGCTCCTTTGACGCTACTCAGTACATCCTGTGAGAACACTAGAACCAACACAACTTGTTGGTTCTTTACGTTATGAGACTCGAGGAGGTACAGAAAAGGAAACGGGGGGCAGTGGTCAGACGGCAGGCAGGACTCAATGAGCACCAACTTTGTATATACGGCTGAATGAACATGCCAACCACAAAGTAGCAGCATCGGGTCACTTAGCAGCCGGGGCAGTTGCAGGACACCGTTTTGAAACCGACTGGTAGGGATACAACAACACTACTGGTTCCCGTTCAGGGTTGTGCAGAAAGGGGCCCTGTCGTCAACCTTGCTGTTGAGACTACAAAGCGAGAAAGGTTGAAATGCGGGCTTGGCCATCACGAGCATAGCAGTCTTGCGCAGTAAAATCAGAAGCCGCAGCCAAGGCACGCATGGATGCTGTTTCTACCCGCGATTCTTACCGTCGCCAGCCGGTCCCACCGCCGCCACCACTTCTTGATACTGCTGATTAATGTGAGAATTTCTCTTCTACCCTGGCCGCGGTGTTTTGGCTTTGAGAGAGCCTTCGCTCCAAAGTGTGCGACTCAGGCCTGATTCCTTGGGTGCTTGCCATATCCATCTGGCATGACGAACATACAGATGTTCAGGTCCCCACTGCCTCCATGTCCTGCTCCAGATGAGCAGCATGCCAGCATTCATGCCCCGCGCTTCCATATCTTTGAATCCAAAAAATCAATATGTTGGCATCCATGTCACTTGGGATTTCCATGTGTTCATCACCATGTAATTTAGTGTATGTTGTAGCTATCCACTTCATCCACTTCAGCAGACCTTCAGCTAAACTATCAGAGACAGAGGTGTGTCGCAAGCACTGACTCAGTCGAGTTGTGAAATTGTTGGTTCCCTCGAAAGATGTTCTGGTGAAGCCGGTCACGCAATCAATGATAGCCTGGAAGCAGGCCGCGGCACATGCCACACCGAGCTGAAATTCGATGACGACGGGGCAGCAGCACAGGGCGCGAAGAAACTCGCGGTATGCACGCTCCTTGGCAAGGCGAAGTGTGGAGGCCAGCCCCGCGGAATTTGCAGGCATGGTGGTCGCAGCCCGTCCACATCCACAAAGAGGCAGCACGAACAGGCAGAAACAGGACGTGGGAGGAAGCAGACGCCCGCGAGGGCTTCGCGACACTGAAGCCGCAGCAGCAGTTCAAGTCTGAAACTCGGAGCTGAAAAGTGCATGCACCATGCACCCTGGCCTGCCGAACTGTGACATACATGTTACAGTAGGTTGCAGACAAACGTACAATGCAAGCCAAACCGCTGAGAGCCAGCTCCTAGGACACAAAAGCTTGCCCAAAAGTGGGCCTTCAGGCTCTCCGGTTCGTCTCCCGACAACCTCATCAAAACTCATGTGCCATCATTCCACGCCGTGCAACAAAACCTGCCTTGGTGGTCTGCCAGCCACGATGTCAGCGAAAGATGGCTGAGGCTCCAGTGGACCAAGAGCCTGCAAAGTCAGGTAGACAAACGGGTTATCTGTCATGTTCAGATGATAGTAAGAATCCCGCCTAAAAAATGGTTGTGCGATTTTGTTCCACGGCGGAGGGGGGGCCGCAATAATGAATCAGGTGGCGGGGGTAGGACTAAGTAGCACAGATCGTGGTACTAGTAGTACAAGCACGAAGCTGTATTGTTGCCACATCATTCTTTTTGCCGATCGAACTTGTTCGTAGGGTTTCGGGCCCTGAACTTGCATGAATCAAGTAGTCTTCTGGAGTTTCTGGCCCGGCGGGAATACTTTAGTGCCACCCCTTTATTAATGCTAGCTCAACATTGTCCACCCTTTTTGGGATCTGCAAGTTGTGTTGGCTGATACGTCGACTTTTGGTAAGAAAAAGCTGCCTCATTGCCTGAAACTCCACTTGTATCACATTGACATCAGAGACGAGCTGGGATGCTCTGCAAATCACAACAGAAATTTCTTTCGATACCCATTACATACTATCATGAGTTCCCCTACCACCCCCGATACCACCCCCTAGGTTCCCCGTTAATAAGGTAACAGTTGGAAAATAAAAGCCAATCCAGGCGGAACCTTGGGAGGTAGCGTAGGCGGTGTGGGAGGGGACCCCATGACACCATGACATCGAGCCTTCGAGCTGAGCACCTTCGAGGCGTCTGCTGAGACGTGATCCGAGGAAGAGGCGCCAGGCGAGGCCACAGTGGATGCTGTGGCTCCTTCTTCGGCTTCTTCGAGCGCCGGAGCATCCGTAGACGTGGTCGTATCTAAGGCAGGCTTGGCGGCCATCTTGGCGCGGGCCTGCTTCAAGGTTCCGGGCAGGACGTGCAGTTCGTGAGCAAACATGGGCCCCGCCTCGGGCCGCTCTGGCTTGCGGCCAGATGCTCGTGCATCTTCCGTGGCTTGGCGCTGCCGCAGGCGTTGCCGTTGCCGCTTGGAAAGGGCGCTGGGTGCATCTTGAGCCGTCTGTGGGGTCTCCGCTGGTTCGGTCTGCCGTTCCAACGGCTCCCTACCTTGCACCTCCTCAGGCTCGTCTGGCTGCAGGTCCATCTGCACAGTACCCTCCTGTTCGAACCAAACGTGAACCTCTCTTACGATCCGCGTGCCACATCCCTGCCTCTTCTGCTTGCGGCTCAACTGCAGCACGGCTGTGAGTCTGTGAAACACCTGGGCTTGGGCATTTACTTCAACGCTGTTTGCCGTGCATTGTCCCAACGTGATCTGGCCTGCAGTGCTTCGCTCGCCTCTTCTCCTGCCACCTCGCATCTTCGCCGCGGAGCTCTTGATCCATCCTTCCTCTGCCTGGATCCCACGAGGAGCTGAGGCTCAGGAAATCCCAGGCAGTCTTGCAAGAGACCAAGAGCCCAATTCCTGAACAAAACAGTGTAGCCGGAGCCCAAAACACGCAACCTTACACTTGCACGATCGTCAAGACACGCCAAAACCTTTGTAGGACCATCCCATGTAAGTCCAACTTCGACTCGACGGTCTGAAGGTTGTACCACTCTGACCTGCTGAAACCCTAGCGGAAGAAATCACGGCACAGCCTCCTCTGTTTCGCCGTATCCTTCTGTGGCTAAGAGGACTTCAGGAGTGGCCTCCTGTGACAAGAACTAAAACATCACCAAGGCTCTTGTCATTGGGAGACACAAGATAGCTACACCACATCTGAATCAAAACAGAACAGCAAAAATGTGCTTTGTCAAGCACCTAAAAACAAGCTGTCAGCAGCACCGTCCTCGCGTGAGGGCACATCGTCTTGCTGATCGCCGGCCTCGCCTCCACAAGGCCCATTCAGCTTAAGTCCAGACTTACCTTTGCAGCTATGGTCAAGTCAAACCAGGCCCAACTCAAACTATCATGTTTTGGCAAGCACAACCAGCAAGCACGTGATTTGGAGCCTCCAGCTGCATCATCCTGGCACAATTCGAATTCTACGACTTGTCCAACAGCTGCGGCCGCTTTGCACACAGCTTGGCATCGGCATGATTCCTTAATATAGTCCAAGGGATACAGGTCATTCTCCGGCCTCCGGGCTTTCCGCGTCCACAGTCTCAGCCGCAACGGAAGCCTTCAGCTGCAACTACACAAGGCTTGAAGCGAAACCGACTCCAACAACTGTTTAATGTCAACCGAGCATTCACGGTCAGTGATTCCCTTTGCTGCGAAATGGACAATAGCCATGCACTTGGAATACAAATCCGCATTCGCATTCTACAACTGGTCCGCGCAGGCTACAGCTCACACAGCATACTACCCATGTCTACAATTTGCCGCACCAGGATTTGTTTTGAGAGCTCTTGACACGCAAAAATCCCTGAGCCGACTGAGCTATGGAATGTGCAGAAAGGCCTGGAGGTGGCTGTCCATCTGGTCACTCTTGGCTTCTTGCGCGCCTCACAACATGATGTAAGCACAGAGATGAAAAAGCCAACATCAAGCTACCAGCATGCCTCTGCAACAAACTGTTGCATGTTGCATGAAGCATGTCCAGTCGACCCATCCAACACACGGCATGCAGACATCAGCATCCGGTGACGTTCCAAGACCAGCAACGAAGCAGCCTTCAGAGCCGTGCCGAGCACGCCTGACGTCAAAGAAGCTCATGACACACTCTCTCTTCCTGCAAACCGAGATCTGAATTCTGCTGCCCATTCCAAAATTAACGATGGCAACACCTCAAGGCATGCACATCAGCAAATGCTCAAGAAGATTCCCACATGTCAAGTTTGTCCACTTTCAGGGATGGCTGCGATCCAAAATCGTGAGTTTCAGACGGATACCTGCAATGCCATTGTTAAGGTTGTGCCACGAGAAACAAACTTTGGGGTTCGGATTTGGGGCCTCCATCCGGCTACGTCGCCTGTGGCTACTGTCAATACCTGGCCTTGCCCTCGCAGCATGGGTACGTTCCCTCCTTTGTGCAGCAGCACGCTCTCTGTTTGCCTTCACAGCAACCAGGACTTTTGGAGACGTACGGTGCAGATGCACTGCTTCTGGCATATCAATAGAATTAATGATTGCGATCGCCTCTTTCTCTTTCTCCTCTTGGCGCTCCATAGCAGCAATCCATGCTTCATCCAGTGGAGGATCCTGCATCCAGGAAACAACCAAATTCAACAGCCCTGCCCCATCTGTGAAGACCTCTTCGAGAGGCTTTTGCATGGACTGCTGCGCAGCCTTTGCTGCCGCTGCAGCCTGCAAGGAATAGAAACGGCAGCAGAACAGCAGAACAGCACAGCAAGCACAGCAGCACAGCACTTGCCTTGGCCTCTCTGCGTTGTCGTAGCCGCTGCAAGGCACTCGCCCTGAACTCCAAGATGGTGCAGAAAGCAGAAAGCAGCAAAGCAGCAGAAGCTGAGGAAGCTGAGGCGAAGTCTTTGCGGCAGATGCAGCTACGACCTGAGCAGTTACAAAGCAACTGTTACAGTCGTCTTGCTGGCGTCCTGGGGAGCTGTCCATCGGTGGAAGGGTCTCTTTGTTAGCTGGCGAGCGACTTGTCCGCTCCTGGTGAGCGAGCCAGCTTCTGGAAACACATGCAGCGGAAAGTACCACTGCTTGTAGCTCTCCTTTGACGGCGCAGAAGGGGTCTCCCCCTGCAAGGCTGCGTTACATTCTTGAAACTGGCGTTGTGCACTTCCGCCTCATTGGCTGCAAGGCCAGTTTGCAGAGGCTCCTTTGGTCAATGCAAGTCATTGAGGCCTGACTCGTCTTGGTGGGCACCCCGGTCCTTCCCAGGATCACTTTGACCAGTTTTGCGCCTAAGCCCCCAAGAACAAGCCAAAGCTTTCGGGTATGAAGCGAAGGAGTGGCTTCAGCATGAATCGGCAACAACAGCATAAAGCACATGCAGCACACAGATGGCCAATATGAAAGGAGCGATGTACAGGCACAGCCGTGCAGAAGGAAGACTGTGCAGTCTATCAATGGCTTCCTGCATCATAGCAATCCATAGCATGTTCAAGTTGTTCTCTTTACGGCTAAGCTTGCACCCACTGCCAAGCATTGCTGGCAAGAAGAGCTTCGTCTCCCTACACTCCGCTGGGAGAACTGCAGTCTCTGAGAGGGTTGAACTTCTGTTTGGGACGTGTGGGCGCCCAGCTAGACTGATGTTGTACAGCCTTGCTCACTTGTCCAGGCCACTGCAAGCAGGGACAAGCTGCTATCAGTTTTGCAAGCCCAAGCATAAATCAGTGTGAGAAGTCATACCGCCCTATCCTCTCCAGCAGCGGGTTGCGAATTTGGGTCGTAAGTGTGGCACCTGGCTGTCGCCTTCTGTCCTCGGGCAACCGGGAAAGCAATCAAAGAGGCCCCTTCTCTGCTCAGACCGGGCTCACGGCGCTGGCACTCTCCTTTTCGGATGCGCTTCTTGGATTCATCAACCACGGCTCTCCTAACGAGAAACAGAAGCGTCTGCAGACGCACCGTAACAGTTACGCCGTAACGACTATCACTAGTTCGATCTTGGGCACGGGCTTGCCGCACAGATCCTGTCAAATAGAAACCCAGAGCTTGAGAAGGCACACAAGCAGCACAAAGAAGTTCAGTCAGAATCTCCCTTGTAAACCGTTTACAGTCTGAATGGAGCAAGAGTGGAAGGCTGCTCAACAGCGCAAAGTATGAGAATAGTATCGCTGCAAATCCAAGGACCGATTTGCCTCCAGAAGCTTCCAAAATCTTCCAAAAAAAGGCAAGTTCTTGGAGTGCGCTTCCCAGCAAACTGCCTACGCACTCTCCATGTGCCTGGAAGACTGTAGCCACGCTGCCCTGCAGCGTATCCTGGCAGAATACGTTGCACTCACACGCAACCACAAGCACAGGAACATCGGAATGCCGGCAGGCACGACCAAGCCGTTCTCCAAGAAGACGTACACTGGTACTAGAGCATCGTCACACATGTCCAGCAAGTGGCACCTAGTCAAGACGAAGTTTTCTGCTGGGACTGCACATACCTGGCTCACTGAGGTTAGTGCACGCTGCCACATGCAGATTGCAAGGACCTGAGCATTAGACACATTGCTCAAAACGGCCCTTGCTTGGTAAAGGAGGCAAAAGCTCATCTGCTGCCAGAGGGCTGCCAATCTCGGGTGCCGTCACAAACGGCCTGAATGCTTTTGAAAAATTGCCTTTGTGAGGACTTCCAAAGTCTTGGCCACTCTGAACAGAGCTACTGAATCCTGATTGGGACCACTATGCGGTTCAGGGGGCCTGCAATGGGCGTGCCTGTCAATTCGAAGACCGCCACAGCAAGCGAAAGACACAAGGATTTTTTCTGGTGAGCATCCATCCACCGTCTCTCAGGCTGCAGAAGACACTGTTTTAAGATGAAAAGGAAATCCAGCCAAGGATGATTTCTAGGTTGCAAGTTTTAGACTCGCTTGGGCATCGGATGAGATGATCTTCTCAGGGGTTTAATTTGCTGCGCTTTCTTGCAGCAGTGGCTCCAGTTAAAGGATGCGTTGTCCGAAACAATCATCCGGAGTGCATTTATTACTGTGTGCCTGAAAGCCTGTGGCCATGCCGCCCTGCATCGCATCCTGGCAAAGTAAGTTGCACCCAGACCCAATTAGCCACGAGCACAGGAACATCGGAATGCCAGCCGGCATGACCAAGCTATTCTCCAAGAAGACATACACTGGATCTAAAGCATCGTCACACATGTCCAGCAAGTGGCACCTGGGAATGACGAGTTTTTGCCAGGACAGTGAGTGCGTGCATGCCATGTTAGACATGTAGGACGCTAAGGCTTGCGCACGCTGCCACATGCAAACTGCAAGAACCTGGGGCCATCGCAGGGAAAGGCATGTCTTGGATCGGTTTGGCTGCACTCGTTGCGAAAGCCTATCTGCTGCCAAAGGGCTGCCAATCTTGGGTGCCTTCACAGACGGCCTGAAAACACACTGCGTGGCAGTCAACTGAAACATCTGGCTCAGCAGGCTCTGCCTCATAGACCTCTTGCAGGTAGAGAGCCCACTGTTCAGACCATGTCCTCATTCATTGGCACAAAGGCATGATACACGTCTGACTCTGTAGCGGATGTACAGATTGTACACTACATGAAACGAAGTAAACACCACTTTTCCAGCACTGCGCATCCCACGCGTAGCACATAGAAATGCTTCTACAAAACTTGACAAAGGTGAACTCAAAAGCACAGAGGCTGGACCTCAAAAAGCACTAAACAACAAGCAATGTGGAGACGGTGCCAGAAGATTCCAGAAGTGCCCATGCATGCTAAGCCAACTTCCAAGGCTTGTGACACATCCTTCATCTTTGATGGGTGCAACAACACCTTTAACCGGGCCCATAAAAGCGAGAAGCAGACTCATTATCTTGAGCGCAAGGTCTTTGTCAAATATCTGGATCTTGAGTCAAAAGTGAGATCATGCGAATGCAACAGAAGGCGCTACATGCGCTGTGCTGCCGACTGACCTTGGGGCAGCATTTCGTCGACGTCGAACGCTTGCAGACACCTGCCCAATTCCTCCAACCTTAATCCAATAGTGTGAGCCAAATGGTATGCCACACCAATCAAGCCTGAAATCCATGAAGTGAGCAATGAGGGCCCTGCAACAGCATGACGCACTGCGCAGGCAATGGCAACTACCAGCGCAACGCAGCCGACTAACCTGTGTGTGCACAAGGTTGATGCTGTGCTTCCCTTGTTTCTGGGCTCAAGGGCTGAGGAGACGGCTGTGTGACAGCTGAAGCTAGGGACCAACAGTACGCAAGTCCTGCGGAACATTTGATACATTGCTGCCAAACAGAAACAAGGATGCTGCCACTGCTCTTCCTGTTGGAGGAGTCTCCTCTCTACAGCCTTGGAAAGCAAGAGAAATTATTGCACTCTGGGCACATGGGAAGGATGAGGAAGGATAAGGAAGGTGCTGTAGCAGTCTTCCCCAAGGTGAACCTGCCAGGCATCGCCAGCAATGCACGGGCCTGGAAATTGCTGAGGCTTCAAGCGTTGGCCTTAACCAAGCCATCATGGCACTCGCACGGACCCGTGATGCAGGAATCTAAAGACCTGACATCTTGCGTGGCTGCTTTCCATGCAGTAAAGTCTGGATCTCAAACCCACCAAGTATCCCACACAGGGCAACTTGGTACTGGAGGTGCACACCTCTTCAGCACGTTGCAGGCTGAGCCACCCATAGACAGCATGTGCTGAGCTCCCAGCACATAGCACACAGACCGATTGGCTGTCTGCATTTCCTGCCAATTTTTTTCCAGCAGCATGAGCAGAGCATGTTGCTGTCAGGTTATCATGATCCATGCCTTTCGCACGTGCGAGGAGTCTTCGCACCGGCATGTGCCCATGCTGCAATGCGCAGGATCTGTTGTGCACATGTACCTGTTCAGCCGGATTGGCAGTGCTTTATGCTGTCGGACCTGGCATCTCACATTTTCCTGGCAAAGCAAGAAACCTGTTCGGGGCACTCAATAGCCTGTAAGCAGAGCTGCTTTCGCCTGTCCACGCAAAATAGGTCCTTCCGACCAGCCTGCAAGCAGCTTTCGCAGAAGAGTCCAGGCATCACTGGGCTCACTGGGCAAAATGGCCAGCCTACTCTGAGCTCTGATTTCCTGCAACTTCCTGCTTACTGATTTGGTTGGAGGGGCCAGCATTTGCCACAGCCCTTTCCAGCGAGCTTGCCCTAAAAGTTCAGCATCTCACTCGGGAATTCCAAAACTCCGGCAGAGCCACCGCTGACATCTGTGCACAAAGTCACCGTGTTTGAGACTCTACGTCAAACACAGGCCCCAAGTCTGTGAGCAAACTCAATATCGAAACATCAAACTCCAACCCCAGAACCTCAAGCGTTGAGGTACACTAGCACCCAAACCTGGCCAGACTCGAAGCAAACTCCAAAACTGCCAAGCGCTGACTTTAGGGGTTCAGGATTTATGCTTTAGGGTTTAGGGCTTGGCTTGAAGCGAGCACGTGCAATGCACGTTCATCCACTTGCATTTGAAACATGTTTCCCGCCTCTTCCTTTGACACCGTGCGCTGCACAAATTTAGTGGCATTGAGCCCACCTCAAGGGAGCTGCATGGCACACGCACTGGAACACTGCTGCATGACTGCGTAGGAACGTCGGCAGGCCCCCAGCAAGGCACCAAGCTCCAAGAATCTGTCCACGTAAGACCTAGGCTGTGAGGATGCTTCCTGCAAACCGACAAGAAGCCAATCATGCAGCACTTGCCAAGGTGGGAACAGCTGTTGTTGTGTGCCTTGGCCAAGATTGAAGCGCCGTTGAAACGGAACACTGTACCTGCAGCTGAGTTGAGAAGACCAGGAAACAAACAAAACGCTGGAATCCAGGCAAGCTCACAAGAGCTTGAATTCGAGCTTGCAAGCTGGACACCTTGGACTTCGGAAACATGTAAGGCAGGACACAGGCTGCATGGATAGGCACAGCTCATGCAGACTCCAGCATACGGAGTTGAGCACCATCAGTGTCATCAATCACGCGAAGGCATGTCTCATCTGCACCTGCGAATCAAGGTCTCGGTCTGAGTGGACAGCCAGTAGACTTTCTTCACATCTTGGACACGTGCGTGATGACCGAAGCGTCATGTCAACATGTGGCCGGACCTCAATTAGCAGGGAGCCAAGGAAGCTGTCAAAAACATCTAAAGCGGAATCTACAAGTGTGTCTTGGGAGAGCACGCATTGCCAACAGGGTCGCCCTGGTGGGCCAACATCTATCCTCAAGCAGCACAAGAGGTCTCCCAAAATCAGGAATACCTTTTTGGGGGTGCTCATAATAAGGATTATAATATATTAGCTATAGTATTACCATATATTGCTTCGGGATTTGATATTAACCCCCCAATAGTGGAGATTCAACTGCAACAGCAAATGGAAAATGAAATGGAAACAGGGATTATATACTTGATTTTAGGGATGTATAATATGTGTATATATATATATACATGTGCTAAAGGGTTTAGGGAGACTACCACCCAAAGTTCTCAAGCTACGTTTCTCTGTCAAGCCAGGCCTGGGCCAAGAAGGATCTTCGCACGCGCAGGCCTTCCAGAGCGAATCAGAACAAACTTCTATATAGGGGGAATATATGGTTATATAGGAACCATATAGAGGCAATATAGGGTGATATAGGGACTGTATAGGGAACATAAAAAATTACACACACCCGATCATGCAAGATTTCGCCATACACCCTGTCATATGTGCATATGTGTATGATTGTATTCCCAGATATAGACATACCCCATTAACTCATATATATATGTATGTATGTATAATACCATGTTATCTTGTTATATGATATAACCCCATATATATGTATACATAATCCTCTCCCCTAACGTTAAACCCCACTCCCCCCCCCCTAAGATTAAATACTCCCCATAGGGAGCGGATTATATATCTATATATTTATATGACCCTGTTAACTTTTTGACATATCCCCATATATATCCTAAACCCTAAACCCTAAACCCTAAACCCTAAAGATTATGCCACCAGGCCAGAGCTGAGGATGCAGCGGATTCAGTACACGTTGAAGCACCTCCGGCCACTGCCTCGCGGATGATCAAACTTACGGGTGCCTAGCAGAGAATAAGGGTTTAGGGTTTAGGGTTTTTTGGTTTAGGGTTTAGATGAACCTTTTACAAATCTATATAATCTGTATAGTATATCATATAGATTTATAAACCCTATATAGATCCATATCATACATTCCTTATCTACTCCCTACTACTCCCCAGTACGCAAAGACAGGTTTGCACAGGGACTGGTCGTGAACAGCACGACTTCATGAAAAAAGCAAAATTTTGGAGCCCAGGGCTGATATCCCCCCCAAACCCTAGACCCTAAATTAGTAGTTTCCATTTTCTTCTCCATTGTACCCAACATTACCCCTATTTATATCGGAGTTTCCATGTTATTTTTCACTATGCTCAAATTTAGGGGCCCCCGGTCAGGAAGCAGGGCAAGAATGCCTGAATGGAGGGCACCTGCAGCATTGGCATCTTCTCACACTGAGGCCAGGACTGGGCAAAATTCTTCCACACACTGGGAACAGGCCAGTGCATCCTGATAGCGGCCATTTGCACGATATCGCAAGAAAAACGGGCGCACGTGTATCTATGATACGGTAGACAGACATAGTGCACTACACATCATACACAGCACTGATGATACTTGCCATTTTCACATGCAACCTAGCCTTATACACATACATGCTCGCCAACACAGTCCTGTGTGACCAAATCCCGCTTCATCAGAGGGAACGGGCAGGTGCAAACGCCTGGCCTCGGCGCACCAGAGATTAGATATGATATTGAAACAAATTGAATCTCGATGGAGTGCTCCTCAGGCTGAGCAGTCCTGCTTATGCTTCAGTATTGAAATCCATGCAAGACTCCGGGGCCTTTTGCATTTCTTCCCTGCCAAATCTGCAAATCAGCAGAGCCAAGTCTGTACAAGCTGCACCCAAAACTAGCCCCTCAAGCCGGCATCTTCTGATTTTGACAGCAGCTTCAAGCTAGCACATACAGATTCTGCCGATCGGCTCATGCCAAGTTCCCGAAAGCCAGCTAACACTTCAGCAAGTAGATCTGCGGCTTCAGCCTGCTCTCCCATATCATCCATCTCTTCAGCTTCATCCACTTGAAGATTGAGCTGCCCGACACGACGCACCAGGGCTTCAAGGTCTGTGCCCTGGCACCTCCTGAGGATGCCGTTGGGACCAAAGTCCTCCAGCGAACTTAACGCGCCGTAGTCCAGCAGGATCTTGGCCGCTTCTTCATGTCCACTTAAGCACGCGAGGTGAAGCGGACGCTGACCTGGACCGGCTTCTACATCAGGCTTGGCACCTCTCCTGCAGAGAATCTCAACTGCACACGCATGACCATTGGCAGCTGCATGGTGAAGGGCTTCCCGTGTATCACCAGAAGTAGCATAAATTGTAGCTCTTCTATCCAACAACATGTCGCAAATGCTGACATGACCCTCGGAAGCGGCCCAGTGTAGCGGGCGCATTCCTGTAAATGTAGCTTCTTCTAGGTGAGCTTTTCGATCCAGGAGCAGCTCGCAAACGTCATAATGCCCATGCTTGCAGGCTTCATGTACTGGATGCTTACCATCACAGATCTCTTCTACATCAATTTCAGCCTTGGCCTCCAACAAGAGAATGCAAACCTCCCGAAATCCCCTCTGAGCAGCCAGGTGCAAGAGGCGCTCTCGTTTCGGCCAAAGCGGAGCATTGACATTCACACATCGCTTCAAGGTACCGAAGCGAATGATAGCTTTGATCATGTCAGAATCACCTGATTCCACGGCTTTTTGCAGCTCAGCATTTGTGGTTGCCTGCTTCAGGACTGCTTTGTCGCTGCTGGGCCCCTTGTACTTGACCAAGTTCTTCATCTGGTCAGGCTTCGGCATCTGCCGCTGCACATCGCCCATGGTGGGCCCGGACATGGCTGTCACGAAGGTTGAATGTCAAAGTAAACAGTCGCCCAATCTTGCTGCCTCGATGGAATCAATTTGAACTTTTAGAAGCTGCTTGCATGTGTCCGCAAGATGTGAATCTGCACGCATCAGTCGGCTGCAGAGAAAGCAGAAACAACATCAGACATGAGCTAGTCAACGCGGAAATCCGTTGAGGCGGAACCAACAAGCATACATCCTGGCAGCCCGGCGTACACATGCCCTGCTCTGAGGTGCACTGACTCGGCACGAACCTTCCACGAGAAGAAAAACGTGATTTGTTGTACACAAACAGAACTTGTCAACACTGCCCTTGTTCGTGAAAGCGCCTTGGAAGAATGTGCCCAGAGAGTCCAAAGGCGATGACAAACATCAGAATAGAAGCTGTGCAAAGCCACCTGAAAGAAAGACATCACGTATGGCACGATGTTGCACTGTCCTGCTGCCCACTGTCAGACTGTCAGACGCTCTCTGCTGGCACGCCAATTCCACATACCCCATGAAGGAAAAAAGACTTTGGGCCGGGCTCCGACCAAACTTCAGTCTTCGAATGCACCTGTCGCAGCTACAGGCCAGCTCAAAACTACAGGGCTTTCGGCTTCACATGCATAATTGTCATGGTGCCTCTGCATCCTTGCAAACAGAAACATGCTTGCGAGTCATGGGTGCACGTATCCTGAACAAGATTTGCTAGTGACCTGCTTCCAAATACGTTGGGCTGATACTGTCCGCAGACTTATGGCTCGTGCAAATGAACAAAGACACCCTATCCAAGCTGGTGATGTAGCTCCCCATTTCAGTCAAATGTTGCAACATGCTGCGGGGAAGTCCAAGAATTGACACGCACATGATGTCAACGCCAATGTTTCATTTCCAAGGGCTTATCATGCCAACTCAAATGCCACGATGTTGTATCTGGACCAACACTATAAACATCAACGTGTTCCCATCGTCTCACAAAGATGCTCAAGAGCCGAAGACTACGTACCATGCCAATGTTGTGATCTAGCGTTCCTCATGGCGGCCACAAGGCTACAAGAACCAGTTCCAACGTTAGTTCTGGGGTCCTGTTTTGCAATCATGGATGTCTCATGCAAATCATCCGAATTCCTGTCAGGTACGTCAATATAACAAACCCGAAACAACACTTGTTCACATGTGCAACATATGGCTGAAGATTCGAAGCACGGTCCCTCCTCTTGCAAACGGAAAGCATTCTAAAGTCACCGCCAAAGTTTGCATTTCCACCCTCATGCCTGAAAATGACAAAATGCCTAACATGGACACATGGAAAGGCCTAATTCCACTCATGCAATGTATATGGGATGTTCATACCTCCTCCCCCAGAAATGATTGGGCCATCTTGCTTCCAATACCGAATTAAAAAAGGCACGACATTCACTCGTCATGTATGCTCAAATTGTTTCTCCCGAAAGGAAATTTTCTCGCAATACTCACCTTTCACACCAATACCTGAAAGAACTTTTATTGTCCGACACACGAGCTGTTTTTGCCACATTTCCGGTTTTCAACATTAAAAACTGGGAAGGGATTGCCTGCCTCACCACTCACCGGAGTGAAGCTTCAGATTCTTCAGTAAATCAAGAAAAACGGTTTCATGCGTTACCTTCGAAACATCCTTGTCAAACGTGCCAACGCGTCTCAATTTTTCCCCCCCAAGAGACCCTTGAGGTTTACAACCGTCATCGAAAGATGCAAAACGTCATCTTCAGCAAGTTTGCATGGGGAACCCGACGCTTTTTGGTAGTGAGCATTCGGACAACACACATCACACACTTTTCCAAAAGCGTGAGTCGAAGTGTCCATCAGTGAACTTAACACTCGGCAAGGTCTGCCGAACGAAAGCATTTTTTTTGGCATGTTCCTTCCGTCTCAATCAAGGCATCCATGTGTAACAGAGTTCTTGCACAAATTAACAACAGTATGGCCACATTCGTGGCAACACGCCACTCGATCAGCTTCATGACCAGATAGGTCCACTTTCGCGCGACTTCCACCCACCAATGCCCGTCAGCCTTGTGATATTCACCAAGGAAAGTTGCTATGAACAATGCATTTTGTTCCTTCAAACAAATATCTGCAGCTTTACGCTTTGAATAAATAGAATTACTGAGGATAATCAAGTAGTGCACTTGACACACAAAACTCCTCCGAAAGCGATCTCGTTTTTTTGCCTGAATGTGGCCATGCATACTTCACAACGTGTAATCATATGTGCCCTGGCACGTCCCATGAACATCCCATCACCACGGTCACATCTTTGCTCACCCCCCAAACTTTGCATAACTCACTCAACCTGGAAATGAATTCGGGTCAAACATCATGCTCAAAGGACACAAAGAAGAACTGTTAGTACACTAGCCCTAACGTAAAACCTTACAGGGAAAGCAAATCACTCACGCTCTTTTTGCTTTCGAGATGGCGGAACTCCCTGTCGTAGCCGGAGAGGACCTCCTGCCACCAGGCAGGCTCCTCTCCCCTTTCGAAGACGTTCCGGCTACCAGGGTTGCAGCCTTCTCGCCCTTTTGCTCGCCGGAAGCTTGACTGCCGCAGAGGCCTTTCGCGTCTTCACCTCCTTGTAGAAACTATCGGAGTGACGAAGGAGCTTGTCCAAAACTTTCCACTCCAGTTCCTCCCCTTTAAGCGGAATCCTGAGTGCACTGTCGAACATGTCGAACTTTTCGTTCGTGAGGTCGTCTGCCAGTTGATTGCTATCTCTCCGCAGCCAACTCAATTCCAGTTGGCTGTTCTTACTGGCGAGCTCCTCCGTAAGCTCCATGAGGATTAAGGTAGAGGGAAATTTCGTTGTCATGCCCTTCCTCACAAGGCTCTCGTTGGACCTGTTGTCGGTGAAACCCCTCATGGATACTATCGACAACTGACGACTGTCGCTCTCGGGGACCCAGAGCTTCACGGCAACCAGGGTAGCCAACAGTTCCAATGCCGCAATGACTCTTTTGGTGTCGCCCTTCACGAAAGCCCAAGGGGCCCAGCTTTCGGTAACTTCCAAAGAGAACCACGGCCCTGGCGGCCCTCGACGACCTCAAGAAAACCCCCGATCCAAGCTCTTCCATCTGCCGCCTTTGCATCTGTGAAAAATCTTGGACCTACCAATTCTGTCGATAGCTTTGAAGGAGCTTGGAGCCTGTCGCTACCCTCCAATCTCTCCGCAAGCCACAGACAAAGAACTCTAATCATGACTGGAATCTTCATCTCTCCCATCTTCCCTTGTATGGCTGACGACCAGGAGTAGAGTGGGCCCAAAAATGGCTTCTCCCACTCCAGGGCTAGCGCGGCAAAGCCCAGACGGCCAAGCCCTTGGGCCATGTTCCTGCCGCTGACGGAACCTTTCGAGCAAATCTCACGAAGCCAGTTCCCCAGCCAATTCGCTCTCTTCACCGACAACCCCAGTCGATAGCTGCCGTATTCCGTTTCCATGCCCAACCACTCTACCCGGAAACCCCCCCTGGTCTTAGCCCATTTAAGGAAACCTAACGCAGAGAGGAAAAC
>CAJNIZ010044538.1:3709-18431 GCA_905231905.1 Symbiodinium pilosum | reverse complement strand
CATTTCATGAAGGGTTGTCGTGAATGCTATCGACTGCCACTGCGACCGCTACTGCCACCACCACCACCACCACCACCACCACCACCACCACCACCACCACCACCACCATCACCAGCACCACCAGCACCACCAGCACCACCAGCATCAGCACCACCCCTGCCCTTGCGGCAACTACACCGAGCCTGGCCAATTGCGTATGCCTTCGGAGGAGAGTGCTGCTTCATGTCCATGCCGGTCTGCAAAGAGGGGTCTAGGGTCGCGGCTTACGGTTTGAAACCTAGCAAGCTTTCAGTATGTCGAGTTTCGCGGGCAGTGGCTTCGGTTTACAGCAGAACGGCGAAGGTCATCCGTAGGGGTTTCAAGGTCATAGTCATGCCTGAACACATACTGCTCTTACAAAGGTGTGCAGTGTGCATAACATGCATTGGAGTCGCGTCTAGTTTGCACATCTCTACGCAGGTGCAAGGGTTTACCTTTCTTACACTTCCAGTTCAGGGAACTCTGAGTTTAGACTTCAGTGTCGAAAGGTTTTCGACTCAAGTGTGAGGACTTTAAGGTTCCATGTAAACCGGGCTTGAGGCTTACAAACTTCCACCTGGCTGCTGCTCTCTGAAGCTTACGGTTTATGGCTTGGGCTCGCCAGGGTGGTGTCAGGGTTGGGCAATAGCTTGACAGCTTCACCTCAGTTACATTGGAAAGTGCAGGCATTAGGGGCAAGTGAGCTTTGGAGTCTCAGGTCCGGGAGTTAGCAAGGCGGAGGGTATGAGCTTCACAGGCTTCAACAGGAAGTACCAGTGCCATCTGGATCTGGCTGAAACGGCCGGCCAGTGCACACATGCACACGGCTCTCCACAAAATCAAGTCCTACTGAGAATACTCGTGCATGGACACGGGAATCCAGAAACAGAGGGGCCCGCATTGGGAGCCCCAGCACAAGTCCAACAATACGTTACCCACAAAAATCCCGTGCCGCCCATTGTGAGATGCCGCTTCATACAACACGCAAAGCTCGGCACAACGATGTCTCAAAGTGGAACTCCTCGAAAGACACGACGAGGCCCACGTCAAAATGACTTGGGCCTCCTCTGTGTACTCGTCAATGCGCAGCTTGCCAGTCTTCCTTGAATTGGGTTGTTACGGCTTCGGGTTGAGGGTAGGGTCCAGGCTAAAGCGTGTATGGTGTAGAGAAACCTGCTTTTGGGTTCAGGGTGCGCAGGCTTGGAATTTAGAGCTCTGACTTTGCAAAAAGGACCGGTACGCCAGAAATGGTCTCCCAACCCCTGAAGCTCTAAGCCCTGTAAAATCTTTTTTTTCTGATATTGCAAACGCCTTGGGGGCTTCTTGGTGGACCTAGGCATCCTGTTGGTGCCCTGAAGCTACCCAAACACAGCTCAGTTTGGCATGGATACACCATGCGCTATAGTCAATAATATCTCTTGTCCCCGTACACATGCGCAGAACTACATGATCCTCATTATGAAGAATGACGGAAAGCCATCCATGAGTGTTTTCAGAACACGGGGTGGCCCTTCCGCATGCTGGAGATGTGTGATTGGACTTGTAGATTTCAATGGACCATGATAGGGTCCCTGATCTCTTCTGTAAAGCTAGGTGCTTCAGGGCGAAGAAGGCAAGGCCGGACAAAGATCCGGCCCAGGCAATCACCATCAGGACCTCGAGGAGAGCAGAAGTGACTCTATGGAATCATGGTCACATGTAGCGCTCAGGGTTCAACAGTAGAAAGCGCCGCAATTGGAATAACAAGGTCCAGTGAAGGCAGCACAGAAACAGACAGGATCACTAAAAGCATTGCTCTTTTTCAATTGGGGATCCTTAGGGGTTGAGGATATTCTTCTGATCACTGTTGAGGATTAGGTAGGGGCTGTTTGATTTCGAGAAACCACACGGAATGATCATCGTCATCATCATGCAAGCAAGTCTCACAACTCCATGTTTATCATCATTCTTCCTGGAACAAGAAGTGCGCCGCGAGTGGTTGAGGTCCGGGGTTTCATGAAGAATCCTTTGCTTTTGGGATCAGAGCTTCTAACTGCACAAGCTCCAATTCACGATCAGCACTCCCAAGGAGAAAAATCAGCCTTAGGTGCTCGGCCGAAATTACGTGCATCTAGAGTGTCCTCCCTGCGGTCTGCTTTGTATGCCGTATGCCCAACAGAAGTGTTTAGGGTCGCACTCCAGAAGACGCTTCGACGGATATTGGTGGCAAAGATCAGCAGGCTTCAAAACTTGCAAGTTTTGCATGATGAAGGTGGCGTCAGCCTCTGTGAAGATGCAGGGGCGCGTGCTCTAAGATCATGCACAGCGAAAGGCACAAAGATTGCCCGACTGAGAGAGCAAGACAAGACACCATCATCAAAGCCCTAACCCTCAAAGCTGATCTTTGCCTAGAGCCTCGAACCTCCATGCCCAAACAACAGACTTCAGAATAACCTTGATCAAGCCTTGATCCTAAGATTCAGAAATTAAATTCCTAAACCAACCATGCCCCGCTGCTGCAGCCTCCCCTACTGCTGATGCTCCCAAGGTGCAAGGATGCACTGCGCGCCGATGGCGGTGCCACCAATTCCAGTCTGGCAGGTTGAGTCTGTCTCGCTGACGGGCCTTGGGAAATCTCAGGTTGACAACAATGGACTGAAGTGTAGCACTTAGGCCTTCGTGCGGAATGTCCTGTCACGTATACGCCCTAAGCGCCTGAGCGTTCGACCGTCAATCCCATGCGTCATGCGCAGCTTGCTGCCACTCTTTAGCCGCCAACATTGCTCCTAAAACATATGGCATGTATGCAGCTTTGGTACGACCCTGTTCAACCCTGCATAGCTGATTGCACACCTGTTCTTTTTATGATACTTCTCATTTATGTTTGCACATGTTGTGAACCGTGACGATGACTGAATCTTTTGTTGCCGCGGTGGTGATGTGGTTGGGATCGGGCTGGTGGCGAGTGTGAGAAGTAGTAGTATAGCGGTAGCAAATAGAAGCAAATGCGTTGAGTTTCTTGCCTTCAGAATGAACATGGTAATCGCCCGTGCCAATGACATCATCAGTGCAACCCTTAGCTTTGTACCCATGACGTCATGCAAACCCAAAGCTCTTCTTACAAACCCGTCATGTCTGCAGACGCCGAAAGGCACATGCGTAAGACCCAGAAATCAACCGAGCCCATACAAGGGGCTCATGGCTACGCGGAAGCCACAAATCTAAGCCCTAACAAGCTCTATCCGCAAAAGAGTAGACTGCAGAGAAAGCAGCATGCATGAGAATCCCGACCATCCGTGGAAGGTGTCGAATCCCTTGCCCCAGTCAAAGAGGCCTTCACAGCGTCGGGTTTGAGCTTTGAGGATTTAGGATTAGGGCGCAGACTGTATATGTCCAGGGTTTGGTTGCGGAAGCTTTTTATCCTAGCTGCAGCTGTAAGCGGTTTGGCTGGCCGCAGCTGAGAGAACTTCAGCAAAGGGCAAACAAAAAGACATGTCAGAGGGGCCGGAAGGAATAGCAGCAGCTGTAAAGACGCAATAGGCCTAGTCACATCAAAGAGAAATTCGGGCGTTTCATTTTGAAGGAGTCTCTGATATTTCTGGATAGCCACCGGCAACAAAAAGAAAAACGTCTGGGGGACCGGAGACGTTGGCTTTTTCTAGCCGTGGTTGTAAATGTTTAGTAAAGACTCTAGCTCCTCAGCAAATCTTCAAGAGAAATTCAGGCGCGTCGTAGGAAATTCTCAAGGTTCTCAGCCTACCTTTCTGGATAGCCGAGCCTCTGGTAAAATTCCTAATTGACACGGCCAGGCAAAAAAGAACACGTCCAGGGTGCCAGAGGCATTTTTTCCCTCGCCGCGGCTGTGCGGATTCTCCGCGGGTCTACTGGCCTTCAGCTAGTTGACCCTCTATTCTTGCCAGCTACTTATCCGAAGGTGTTGCCGGCTACTTGTTCCTGAAAGACATCGTATTTGACCCTAAAAGCATGTTCCAGAGTTGGTACTCCAGGGGTGTACCCAAATTGGACATGATGTTATGGGGTCATGTTTACAAGAGCGAGGGGTTTGAGGGGGTGCTGCCCCCCTTTGCAAACCAGTAAATAAGGCAGCAGTTGTTGATGACAATTTACCCTTAGACATGATACGGTTCATGATGCATTCAAAGAGCAGCGCCCGCCCCATTTGCAAAACCTTGAAGATGCGGCAGGCGCTGATGAGGACTGGACCGAGCGACCGACCGACATGGACCGACCACCCAACCTCGACCGACACCAATGGACTGACCGACACCGAGCGACCCGACCAACAGCGACCGGCCAACGCCGACTGTCTTGAAAACCAAAACATCAAGGAGCCATGACCGAGGTTGACCAGAGCCTTGCAACCCCGCCTAGGGATAACAAAAACAGGGCCCGGGTTTGGTTTAGGTTTACATGTTCCCGGTCTTTAGCAATACATGTAGCTTCGGGTTTGTCAAGGTTAGGGCTGCTGTGAGCGGATGGCCAGCCCTCCAAGTCGTGGCTCTGGCTTTGCGGGTGCTTGTAATGGCGTTGGGACTGGATGGGATGGTTTTGATATGTTCAGGTTTGAGCGGTTGAAGCCAGCTTTGGAAGCTTGCAGTGCGCAAGGGTTAGTGTGCATGGGTGCAGGAGAGACACTGGACGCCAAGTCTGCCTCAAGAGTCCTCTCTGCTAGCTTAGGCTCCGGAACCTCATTTCTATATCACAGTGTGACTCTTGACATCGACAGCAAGAAGGCTGATAACGGCAGTACCGCTGTGAACTTAAAGAAATGATAACCGCAGCCGCCATATCTGTGGAGGATGCACCCCATGCCAACGAGCGCACCTCCTTCAGACAATCGTCAAACCCCAACCACTGCCCTCCCCGGCTGCTCCTGTCTGAATCCGCGAAACATAACCGCCCAGGACCAGTCCCTGCACTCTAGCCCCAACTGTTAGTAAGCCGAGGAGTCTCTCAAAGTAGCCCCAAATTCTCCTCAACCTGAAGCCTTGAAGTCACCACGCAGGCCTGCGGCAAGGACACCCCAAATGCCGCAGAAGCCATGGACGGGGCTGGCATCCACCTGGGCACCAGTTTCAGGTTTGGAGGCGCTGAGAGCCTTCAGGGCTTTTTGCCGAAGAAGATAAATTCTTAAGTTTGGGACCAATGGGATACCAAAAACATGCTCTGCTCAGCTGAAACAGCACAAGGGCATGACAAAGGAAGAAACCATCAGCCATTTGTTAATTTGCCGCCCTTTCACTGCCAGTTTCTTGTGGTCGAATCAATTCTAGAGAGTGTGGTTCAGGTGCCAGTAGCCTACAAAGCCAGGCCTAGCTAAAACCCAAGTGCAGAACTTAATTAGAGCTCTAAGACTTTTACACGCGAGTTTGTGAGACGATGGGGAAATCCGTCATGGCGGAGTCTGGCCAGAAGGATTCGCATTTTACTAGTTTCGGGGAAGCCCCAAGTAGATGCACATGGCCGGTTGGAGCTCGTTGTCCTTCCATGCGAAATTCTGTCCGAGAATCACGCGAAGCTGCGCAGGGCTCTGTAGCAGGTTGACACATTTGAAATCCTACGTCCTGAGCCGAACAGCCCAAGCCCCGCATCCTTGCAATACAGCAGCGCACACCCTCAACCTAAAACTCACACCCTGCTGCCCACACCCCAAGCCTTGTTCGGAAGACGTGTTGGTAGGTAAATATAGCCCCCCGCAAGCCCTTTAGTGACCACGTTCGAATCCTTCCAAACCTTATAAGCGCACCATTCACAGAAGTCACCCAACCTCCAAGCACCAGCCTGCTGCAAGAAGCCCAGGCACAGGGTCGTCAATCTTCAGCTTCTGGAGGAGCATCGAGGATCCCTGAATCCAGTTCTTTGGCTCTAATGAAGCTCCGTAGAATTTGTCGGGTTTTGGGGTGTCTCAAAATTGAAGGGACTTTCGGGAAAGGTCATCATTGAGCTGGGTGTGGTTTTTGGTGACGCTAAGAATTCTTCACTTGACATCAACAATCCAAGACTACAACCCGAAAAGATGACGACACACAGCATGTCAGGGTAAGGCTGGGCAAAGCTCATTTCTTGTACTTCGTTCTGCTTCGAGGTACCAAACCCCCTGATTCTCCAGACCCTACACCAAGCTTCCCAGCACTTCCCCGCAAACGGAAATGTCGTATGAATCCTAACCCAATCAATCAAATTGCCTTGTACGGCCCTGAGTACCCAAACCCGTGAAAACCAAGACTCTGACCCAGTACTATCTGCAAAACACTAGCAGAATGGCAGCAGCCTGGTACACAAGCGCACCAATGAAGCCAATGGCGAACGCACTGCCGCATTCCACGCTGCCTGGTTTCAAAGGATCTTAGCAGTCACCCTGCAGAATAGGAGCTACAGCCCAAGGTTGAAGGGGTTAGCTGTAGCGCGTTTACTTCTGGGTAGTCTTTGGTATTCTCGCTGGTACCCTTGTGCAGTGATAGACTGCTGCATGGTCCCAAAATTTCATGCAGAACGGGACACTCCGTGCTGCCTCAATCTGGGCATAAGCTCAGACTGTCATGTCTCAGAAACCAGCGGCCTGCATCTAGAATCTAGAAGTCCATTGCCATCAAGAGGTGTTGTATCGAGACTGGGATCGTGACCGCCCTGTTTTGCAGACTACCTCGGGCTTAGGTGCCCCCACAGATTTTTCTGAACGAAAGAATCCTTCAATCAAAGCACACCCATGTCCCAAACACTGAAACTTTTTTCATTGCGGGCGCATACCACCTCAGCCTCCGGAAGAAGCATGAGCTGCAAAACGCAAGAGCGCAAAAATGCCACAATTCTTTGTACCGCACTGTTCGGGAAGGTGACCTGGAGTCCCAAGCCCACTACCCTTACCTCCAAAACCTGGACCGTGTACTTCCTCTTAATCGGAGTCTCCCGGGTACCAAATTTGAGATATCCTAAATCCGAATCTTATGTTCCCAGAATATCCTTAACATCTCCACTATGCTGAAAATATGCGTGTACATGAAATCACTGAAATCTGTATGCTGCGGGGTGCCGCAAGGCGCAGTGATGGAGACCAAACCGGCAAGGATACCGTTGCCTGGCTAGGGTCGAGGTGCTTAAGTTAGGGGTTCAAGGCTAAGGCTAAGGACTGATGGGCCAAGGTTTTCAAGCACGAAGTTCCCTCGAAGCCTTGTGTTTCCCCGGTATTCCTATGGGGTAGGATGAAGGAAATGTGCAATGGGGATGGAAGCCTGCTGTGGGAGTTTGGGGTGTTGAGATAGGAGCTTGAGATTCATTGGTAGGCTTTGGGGTCTAGGGTTTAGGGTATGTTCGGTCAGAATCAGAGTATGAAACCATCCACAAGTCTTCAGAAGCCCCAGATCCATTTACCGTACACGGTCATAATCTTGAGACCTCGCCACATGTTCTGGGGGGCACACAAATTCAGGATAACTGGTTCTCCAAGGGGAAAATTTGGGGCACAAGTCCGATGAGGAAGTTTGCTTGTTGTCAAGGTCCCGGAACGGACAAAGGCAATAAATATGCAGACCTGCATGCATTCAAGTACAAGCAACCATTTGCATGGACTTGCCTATGCCTGCTTCTTGAAGGCAGCGGTCACATTCCAGACACACAAGCTTGAGCACTGGTGTGTCAAAACGGTGCTTGGCATGACTGCGTCCTTCGAAGAAGATGCGAGTTCAGCCTCAACCCTCAACATGAATTTTAGGGCGCCCCCCAGATCGGTCACAAGCAGGATGTGGTGAAAGTCGTCCTTCTCTGGTGCTGCCATTCACGCCACTTTAGACAGACCCGGAGTTGGTGCCTGCACAACGTTTGTGCCACGTCTAGACACTTCTGATCTAGAACTTACAGCCCAGCAGTTGAGCTTCATTACGCGGACAAACGGGCGCGGGCTCCAGAAGCAATTCTGTGAATCCAATATTGGCATGATCCCACATCCTATGGTTCGACGAGTGGCACAATCCGCCCACGTCGTACCTTCGGCTGTCGAGCTGGTAGAATCGAACAGTCGAACAGTACATACTACACAGGTGGCCGCAGCGCGGTGAATCACTAAAGAAAAATATAGCTTTTCTAGAGCAATCAAAGGGATTCACTCTGGATCTCAGGATTTCTGGACTCGTTTGAGGAACTTCTTGGAGAACCTAATCAGGGTGACTTTCTTCAAGCTTTCAGCCCAAATAGCTTAGGGATGTGTGTGTGGTTTTTAGATTGATAGGGGCACTTGGTCCCACCTTTGGCACCCCAAGGAGAAAAATCAGGACCACTCAAGCTCGCTTATGCAGCCCTTTGAGGAGCCTCTTTTTGTTACAAGAAATTTCTGCAAGATTCGGGACTGCTTACCTCAAGGATGGCCACTTGACAGATGTGAGACATTGTTACAATGGCTCAAAATTTAAAGCAGCTTCCTAACTTACCATGAAAACTCTACACGGTCAAAGCCAGATAAACCCAGGACATCCGCCCACATAACCCCCTTACACCAACCACACCGGTTCGCGGCGCTGGTCAATTGCTTTGGAAATAAAGGCTTGCACAGCACTCCTTAGGCTGCACAGCACACCCCAGCTCCTCCCAACTGCAGGATCCTTATCAATACAGCCAAGGTGCTTCTTGAGGATGGCATAGCGGAGCATAAAGACCTTGATACTAAAATGTGAGCCCTGGAAACCCTCCTGTGCTTCTGCTTGTTTGCACGATCCATACCCACTGAGCTTCATGCCGATATCTACAGAAACAGATGACCAAACGACAGCTCATGGAAAGAGCATTAATCTGTTCCTCCTAATAATGAAGCCCTCTGACACTGAATACTCTCCCCAGAAAATCTCCAATTCCAGAAGCTCCCTGCAGACCAATGTTAGAAAGGCTAAGACTACTTTTACGAGGGAGCCCTAACATACCGAATGAGGGGGATTTTGAAGACATTAAAGTAAGGTACAGAAGGAACAAGGGACCCTTTGATGTCCTAGGTTTTTCATTGTTCTATAGAGTTTTTTACAATAGATTATGTGAGCAACATTCAAAATTTCCTACATAATTGAACGGACATGGGTTCCTTATTAGGGACTATATTAGGGACTACGCTAACGACAAAAAGGACCCCTAGGTCCACTGTTCAGGGTCCCTTAATGAGGTTAATGTTGACAGTAGCTCATATAACAACTAACGCGAATCGATTTTAATGAGATTGTCAACCGATTTGAAACGGTTTTAATTAGACTTTCATCAAATGTTATTTCGATTTCAGTTGATTCTTTTCAGATCTTAATTCGACTGTGATTGGATTTTAATTGGTATTAATTAGCTTCCAGCTCGCTTCCAATTGATCGTTTGAATTGGCCTTAATTAGATTTTCATTGGAACTTAATTGACCTTACGAGTAAGTAGATGTTAGTTGGATTTCAACTGATTTGAGTTCGATGCTACGTCGATTTCACTGGATTCCCAACTTGATTTCAACGGGTTTTTAGTTTGATACAAGCAGGTGCCAATTGATTTTAATTACTCGCTGACTGGCTTCATTTCCTAAAGTAATCTCTCATCAGATTTCCTTTGGCTTTGAATAGATTTCGGTCGACTTTAAATAGGTTGTACTTTGATTGTAATTCGATTTTAATTAGATTTGAATTGGTTATACCTCCCATCGCAACAGCAAAAATCACTGGCCCACGCAGCATTTCGGTCAATGCGCATGTCAGCATATTTTTCCGCAAACCTCCGCAGGGCGCAAAATACTGCTATTTGCAGTACGCGCCACACTCGCATTTTCCTCTGCATCTGCTTGCCCTTGCGACTGGAAACGCCGCCTCGCGACGCCCACCCCGAAAAAGCTACAAAAATCGACCCGTGAAGAAAGTCCAGAATAACCCACGCAGGCCAATGTTTCGGCAATTTAGCGTCTTCGCGCAATGTTCAAAAAGCATTTTTTTTAAAAAAAGAGTTTTTGCAGGAAATCACGATCCATTGCGCCTGCCAGCATTGTGCGGAAAAACGACCGATTTTTCCGCACTATGTTGCTGCATCTGCAATGCAAAAATACATTAAAATACTGCGCTGCCATGTAAAACAGGCTTCCATTTAGGTGGTTCTTGAGTAGAGTGTAATGGCTGACTCTAGTTCAATGTTCATTAGGTGTTGATTTTCATTAGGTGCTAAATCGGTTGAACTAAATTCCAATTGATGTTAGTTAGGTTGCAAGTAGACTGTAATTGGATGTTAAATAGACTTCAAGTAGTCTACGCAATTAAAGTCTAAATTGATTTCGCATTCGATGTTAATTAGGTTTGAATTCGAGATTTTGCTTAGACTTCTGTTAATTCAAATAGGGTTTTACTTGGACTGTGATTAGATGTCCATGGTTTTTCATTAAAGCCTTAAAGGCTACTTCATCTTGATTAGGCTTCATTTGTTTGTAGTGGGAATTTCAACTGATTGATTTAGATTTTTATGCAAATCGATTTCAAGTTAATTCTAATCAGCCTTTTGAACTTTCACTGGCTTTAACTTAATCAGAACTTCCATCGATTTTAATTAAGTCCCCCATATTCTTTGCAATACCCGCCCCTCCCCTCCAATCACTACTCGTGAAGGGGTCTTAAATAGCGGAGCGGGGGAGCGTCGTTTATTGGGGGGAAGAGATTGCAAAAGACAATCTTCTTTCGCCTGTCTAGCAGTATGAGGAGAAGTGCTGACGCTGTCTCCTGAAACTTGCTGTTGAAGGTTCAAAGGTTTTCTACTGGTGGAGTGGATGCGATGGGCCAGTGGAGACTTCCTCATGGAAACGTCTATTCTTCATCTCCCTGATTCTTATCCTCGACTAATGCTAGCTAGGTTTCTACGTCACCCAAAGGTTCCAGACAAACTACAGTGTCCTGACGTCCTACAAGACAAACCATCTATGAGTATGGCCTACGTGTCAGAAACATTAACTACAGCCCATAATATATCAGGCAACCCAGACGGCAGCCAATTTGCTGGAAGCTGGTGAGTTCAAAGCAAATCCCGGCCTGAATATCCTACGCATCCCGCATCTGACGGCAAAAACAATCCTGGGATTCCTTAACTTGAAATTGTCACCAGAACAAGCCAGAGCACGGTGATGCCGCCGGTCGCTGCTGCAATGGTGGTGTTCATGGCAACCTGCGCCACGTGGTGAAAGATAAAGAGTTGGGGCTTAGAGCTTCGAAGCTGAACAATGGTAAGGATGCAAACGCATTCTACGAATCCTGTTTGGAGTTTCATGGATAATCAAAACTGAAATACCTTGCTTCAGCTAGCAACTGAAGCTATCACACATTTCTTACCGCAGCAGGAGCCACCCATGACACTCGAACTGTGGATCTTTGACCAAAAGGTCGCGGTCTTGCGGAGAAGCACGCACCTCTCCTCTCCTTGTTGTGCGCTCGTTCTCCGGATGTCATGCAGCGGGCGCACAATACATTATGTGGAGCGGCGGGGTCCTGACAAAAGAAGGAGCCTAGGGCCTATAGATATGCATGCGACGATCTTGCACATGCGCAGGCCTTAGCAAGAATGCCTGGCGAACAGCAAACATTTTTCGGACCGAACGGCAACTCATCCAGACTGTTGGCACAAAAACAGCACTAAGCCGGGAAGGCGCTTATCGGCATGAAGCGTGAACCCTAAATTGCTTGTCATCACACGCTTCTCCGAAGCATATCCATTTGTTTTGAGCAGGTTTGCAGTCAGAATTCTCTTACAGTTGTCCTTAATTCCCTGCGCTTATGCAAGAACAGAAGATTTACGTTTACTTAACATGCAACGCGCTCCACATGCCAAACACATAATTTGGGTTACAAGAACTAGCTGGGGCATTCAGAGCTGAGCTATTTCATTCTCTAAGCGACTACGAAGGAACCTGCGGATCAGCAACTGATTCTCATATTCAGCAATACTAGGTAGCACCCTTGACCGTCATTGAAATCCTAGGCCCCGCCCTACATGAGCATGGATCCCACACCTGCACCAGGCTTAACGGCACATATAAAGGAATCTCAAAATCTCAACCATCTTGAAGCCTTGGCCACCAACAGCGGAAAAAACAAATGCCCTCCGAAGGCCTGTGCCGCCATAGCACCCGTCGCCCCATCGTGCATCCCCAGCGTGGAGCCTGGGTTGAAGCCGTACCAGCCGAACCTTGGGCTACAGGGTCGGCAAGTTTGCTTTGTTTGAGCAGGGGACTGGAGGCTTTGAAGAGCGGTGGTCTAGGGGCTTCTGGGGCAGCGCTCTGAGTTGCACAAGAACCGTGGCTTTGGGGTGTCTGCGTTGAACGCCAGCAGACAGTGACCTCACACTTGGGCTGCTAGCATTGGTTTCTGGATCTGTTCAGGTGGGCTTCTGGGATTTTCGGGCTGGAGAGTCTAGAAAACAGTGTGCGGGTTAAACCGATAGTCATGAGACCTGGAGAGGTCCTGGTTCAAGGCCTGAATAGGTTTGGGGGTTATATCATGGGAGCCAGGTGGAAATGCTTCCTTGCTGCAGAGGCTCAAGTAGCTTTTGAGGAAAGGGCCTAGGGCATGGCCCTGCTGGAAAAACTCTTAGGCAAGAGTCAACGGGCAAACCATGCAATTCTGCCCGCAAGGGACCTCTAAGAGTCTACGTAACTAAGAGTCAAGGTGCCAAAGCGCAAAGGTTCCGAGCACAACCAAGGGGAGGTTGTGAGGCTCGAACTCCTGGGGATTTGGGCCCCGCTTGATGGGGCTTGCAGTTCACAGGGCACACAGGGTGCATGGTGGCTGACCCCTAGACCCTGAACACAGAATGCTACTGACAGACCCGAAGCCCTAAGCACCAAAGTAAAACTCCTTGACATCGCAACATCCTAGACTAGAACTAACATGCCTTGGCTCCATAACAGTTACTCACATTACTCACCATGCAGGTAGTTTAACATTAGTTATCAACTCTGTAAGCTACTCTCGAGCTCGGGCTTTACAACCTCGGATATGTGATTGGCTGTCTGGCTGTCTGGTGCCCATAATGATCATCAAAGTTTCTAGTCTGCCTTTACTTTGGGAACCGCGCTCAAAGGGAGCACCAACTCTAGAAAAGACGGCCTTTCAGGGTGATCCCTACTCTCTATCACCAAGGCAGAACACACGACACTCGAATCACTATTCTGCATGCTTGCGTGGTCAGAGAATGCCCCCGACTACACCCATATCATAAATGGTACGGCCGCCAGTCAGTTTTTATTGTAGATATGTACGCGCCAGGTCATACATATGGCCGAAACCCCAAGCCAGCACAAAGCGAAAACCTCCAAAGCATCTGAACCCTCAACGCCTAGTTACCCCAACCCAGCTCCTCCGGATTAACGAAGCGCCCCTTGCGAGGTCCAAGGATGATGGTGCCCACGAGGCCGCTGACACCTTTTCAGGGAAGCTGCCGTACTGCCCTCCAATTATGTGCATCTACAAGCAAGCGGACACGTCGTGGGCTATCCCCGACATTAAAAAAATGCGCAGCCTCAAAGTCCAACAACTCTGGACATTCCCAAACTTGAGAAACTAAGAAACCATCTCCAGAATCCCCACATTCCAACGAAACAGAGAACTGGAAAGGTGACTTCCCAAGAGTTTCAAGGAAATCTTCAGGTTCCATAGCGGGGGCGTGCAACAAATGTAGCCAAGAATCTTCAATACCGGTCGCAACAACAGACATTTGATGTGAATTTGGTGCTCCTTGATAGTAAAAACTCGTCCTCCCAACCTCAAGTACTCCTACTACTTTCATACCAGGGTTGCAAGTGCGATCGTACTGATTTTTCATGTTCCTATGTGTTGGCCCGTTAGCATTGCCATGGGGTTTCCACTGGGATGACTACTTTTGATACTACTGCTAGTACTAGAAACAACAGCACATGCGGCAGTAGCAGGTATGGCTGTTCATAATGGTGCATGTTATCCTAGTAGACCTGGCGTTCGCCGTAGCAGAAAGCAGGGAACACAGAAAGCATGCTGAAAAACCTCAAGCAAAACTCGTGGAAGCAAGGCTTATTGAAAAAAATCGGGATGCTTTTTAATTGAACCTACCTCACCCTGCAAGATCGCATTGTATCCGCAAACCACCAAAACCAGTGCCTTTGATACACCTGTGGAGAGGAGTCACAAAACATCCGTTGAAACTTGCACCGTAAGACCTCCGCAGAATCGGTCTGGCTGCAAGATACCGCAAGCGACCTCAAGGATCCTGAAACCCATACTTAGGTATTGTGCCCCAAACAAATCGGAGGTGCAGGAGCCTATATAAGTAGATGTGAACAATCTGAAGACCCGTGTCTGAGAAAAAACTGAATGTTCCCACAAAAGGGTCAAGACACCCGCCTACTGGTGATGATGAATCTTCCAACCCCTTACCTCTCAAGTCGAAATACACAAACTCGAGTGACAAGACACCAGTGGAAGGTATCACGTAAAGACTCCAAAGTGCCCTTAACGAATTTAATTCTTGTCGAGCTTCCTACCCTGACTTCATCCCCTCCCAACATTCTGCCTTTGTTGTTCCCGCCCTCCTGATGGTGATGTTGCGTTTAATAGCAGGAGTCATATTGGTGCCCATACTTGTATGGTAGTACTACTACTACTACTAATACTACTACTACTACTACTACTACTACCAGCCCCCCCCTAGGGCCCACACTTTATTTAAAAAGGAATATAAATTCCCCGAGGAGGCG
>CAJNIZ010044537.1:27647-49581 GCA_905231905.1 Symbiodinium pilosum | reverse complement strand
TTTCCTTCTGTCTGTCTTTCTTTCTCTCCTTCTGTCCGACCCCCTGAGAACTAAAAACCAAAAAATAGGGAAAAATAAACCCAAAAAATAGTGAAAAAATACCCTACCCCCTCGGTACCAAGTGAGTTTGTTGGCGGCTGATGGAAACTCCCTCTCTATACCCCTTGTCCTATGCCCCAGGAACTCCCAGTAGGCTTCAGCGCGCTTATCCCCCCAGCGTTTCTCATCGCGCTTGTAGATCATGGCCCTGGCCACTCTGAGGGATCTTGCTTCATAGTCAATCCACAGCTCGTCCTTTCTTCTCCCGACCCTCATCATCCTCCTAACGCAGTTGCACTGAAAGAAGTTAATCATGCACTGAAGCTGCGGCGACGGGAAGAGCGCCCCGATGACCCATCTGAACACTCCAAAGATAACGGTGTTGAGGAGCTTAAGCCTGCAACGAAGTGACGCCCTAGCCTCTAGGATGCGCAGGATGCCATAGTACTTTTTCCGGGCTTTATCAATGAGGTACTCAAGGACCCTTGTTTCCGTAGCCTCAGGCTCCACGGGTAAATTCATCACGAACAGGACATCATCACCTTTCTGAGGGTAGAGTGGTTTGCCATCTAGGATGAGGGGCGTGGCGGTAGATCCATTGATGCAGAGCAGGACACACTTGCTGGGCTGTATGTGAAGACCATAGAACGCAAGGCTGGGGAGAAGCTTGTTCATCAAGGTCTGCATAGCACTTATCGAGGACTTCCATGCTAGCACATCGTCCATGAAACAAGCTCCGTCAGTGGGGATCTCATGAAGAACCTCTCCCACCGCATCCTGCTTGATGTTGGATAAGACATCATCCAGCAGTTAACCAATAGTAGTGGAGATTCTGTGGCCCCTTGCTTGACCCCTACGTTCGCATCAATGGCATGCTCACCCCACGGCAGCGAGAGGACCACCTCCCTGCTCATGAGCATCCGAAGGAGGCACCTGACCTCGTATGGCGAGTTGCTCTCTTTTGACTGGATCACTTTCTGCGCAAGTCGAAACCGAGATACAGTGTCGAACGCCTTCCTGATGTCCAGTTTAAGTGTATAGGCATCTTTCTTCCATTCTTTGGCCAATTGGACGACTTGAAGCGCCGACCACAAGAACTCAGCAGGTTGCCGCCCTTTTGCAGCGAACTGCTTGTCCCCTTTGACTGTGAGCACATCCCGCAAAGGCCTTACTAACATGAGAGGCCAGCGCAATCAGCCTCAAGTCTTTGGGGCAGGTGGGTGGGAGCACCTTGGGGAGTAGTGACGTGAGAGACCGATCCCAATCCTGAGGAGTCCTTCCTGTACGAAGGATTTCATTGAAGAAATCCGTGATCGCCTGGAGCGTTATAAGGTTTCCTGTCAGCACCTGTAGCAGCGCTGTTGGCACTCCGTCAGGGCCCACCGCCTTCCCCCTTTCCCCCTTCCCAATAGCCCTGGCCACCTCATCAGCCGTGAACGGCACACTCACCCTCACACCCCAGAGATCCCAGCAACCCCGCCATCTCCTGCATCTCCTTCTCAGCCTGCTTGCTATGGAAAACAGACTCAAAGTGCTCCTTTATTTGTTCAACAGGGTGCTCCACGTCTGTAGTTGCCATGTATTGCTCACCCCATTGTTTTCTAGGCTGGTGATGTTCTTGCACAGGGACCAGTCAGAGCTAGCCATTTGTATTCTCTGTTCCCTCCACCCCTCTTTGTCCTTACGGAGCGCGGATCTATACTGCTTCCACTCCTCCGCGGTCCCCCCTCTCTTAGCCATTTCTCGGAGAGCGCATGTAGCAGCGCTAGGTCGAAATTTACCTCCCAGAGACAACGGCCTGGTGTGCTTTGCTGCCAACTTCTTAAGGGACCCTTGATCAATCGAGACTTGCTCGGAGACGACAACCCTCAGGGTTTTAGGGTTTCGGGTTTAGGGTTTAGGGTTCTGGGTTCAGGTTTTAGGGTTTTAAAGTTTAGGGTTTCGGGGTTAGGGTTTAGGGATTACGGTTTAGGGGTTTAGGGTTTTGGGTTTAGGGTTTAGGGGTTTAGGGTTTAGGTTTTTTTGTCGGACCTTTTCTCTCGCCCGAAGGTTCAAGATGCCATTCCGGCACGGTCCAGGGCATTCTTACACCGCGCAGGCTTTCCTCCGCAGCAAACCCGAGCAGGAAAAGGTTACCCTCAGAGCACAACCGCCACTACGTGCCAGCCCTGAGACGCACAAAAGAGCCTTACAGGAATTCAGCCCAGGGCTCAAAGTTGGCAACGCAACCATTCTGGCTACAGCTTACAGCAGCCAATGTGATAGACTTGTCTGCCTACTGCCCGTCAGGATGCTACTCCCCTCAGATGGTCTTGGGCCAGGTGAAGTTGCCGAACTTGTCTCAGCACTGGCCGCCTCTGCCGCCCCATTCGCCACAGTCGGTGCAGCCGGGGCTTCTGCGTCCATGCCGTTACCTTCCATCTCATCACCAGTACTCACAGGCCCTTCAGGTACTTGACCAGATTCTGCCTGCCCATCGTTTCCACCTCCGTGCTCACCCTCAGGCATACCGTCACCCTCGTTCTCACTAGGCACAGTGGATCCAGTTCCATGGGCACCCTCTGGTTCAAAGCCCTCGAACACTCCATTGTCCCAGTCTCGTTGCAGGGTTTAGGGTTTAGAGTTTAGGGTTTAGGGTTTAGCAGGTTTTACGGTTCAAGGGTTCAAGGGTTCAAGGTTTCGAGTTTAGGGTTTTTTTTTGGCGCGCCTTTTTCCACCTGCATGACAGACGAAAGACTCCAGGTTTAGGGTTTTTTTTTCAACCCCGGGGACTTTTGATGCCTGCACGACGTGCACGGGGACATCCACCAACACTTAATTGTCAGTTTGGACCCCCCTCTCAGAAGTAGGCCGACGCAGCTCCACAATTACACGCAGCCCCTGAGCAGTATGTTCAACGGAGGCCTCAGCACTGGAGAAGGATTCAAGGACCCTTTTACGACCCTTACCCCCTCCCTCTGAAAAGTGCTCCGGACCACCCGAAACGGCAAGAGCTTCCTGAAGGGCCTGGTCATCAGCTGCCTGTGCAGCCGCAGCCTAGCGTTCCTCTTGCTCTTCCCTCAAGATACCATCATAGGCTTCTGCATCCCTGGTCCGGATTTCATCCCAATCAGGTGCCCACGGAGCCGACTTACGCTCACGCGTGTCAGCTCCCAAAAACCCTATGAGCCTTCGTTTCCATTTGGAAACCCAAGCATCTGCAACACTCATGCATGCATGTTCATTGGATTCTTCAGACTCATAAGTTATCAGCAATGCTTCAAGTGAGGTAGCAGCATCCATGTCCAGAACCCCATCAAGCATGAGCTGTCTCAGCACGTAGAGCAACTGCGTGGTGTAGGCACCGATCTGGGTGCTTTTGCGGATTCTTACGAGCTCCAGTTGCAACCTATTGTACCACACAGCCACGTCTCCACGCAATGGAGGTTTGCCCACAGGCCTCTCTACAATCTCAGTCGGGGAGTCGCTGAGATCTACACTCGCAGATGTTTGCATAAGCACGACAGCACCCTGCTCCCCAATGCCATGCATTTCACAGCTCACCTCCAACAGCTCAATGTGATGCTTTTTCCGGGCCCACTTTAGTGCTGCACTCCTTAGCCGCTGCCAGAGTCTCTTACTTTGCTTCCTGACATGCTGTTGAGTGTCTTTAGCCACACCAAGCTTGTCGATGACATTCTTGCCACTTCTCTCATCGCAGGGACTTTGCTGCGCATATTTCGCAATGCTGTCTTATGGAGTTCCATCCTCAGCAGTGTCTTCACCGTCGGGTCTTGCTCCTTTTGGGCCATATTCCAGAGATCTGCAGCGATTTTCTGTGCCTCTTCCGCCGGGATTGGTCCAAGCTGCTTGCCATTAACAATCCCCTTGCTGGTTTGCACAAGGCTGCTTCCATCTCCTTCTGGTCCGTGCCCTCTGCGCTTGCCATGGTCCGAGGTTCTGCGTCGCCTGGGAGATCCAATCAGTCCTTCAAAGGCCGCCGCAGTTCTTCGCCTTCTCGCTGCCTCAGGTCTTGCCGCTGCTTGTCTCTCCCTTGCAGCTTGAGACAACACGTGTATATTCAGCACCGTGCCGAAATCAAGGAGAAGATGGGCCAGCATTTGGCACACCCCGGCCATAAGAATGACCGTACCATGATCTCCGCCTTGGTGCATGACTTCTTGAACGCGGTCGCTTTCTTCTCTGGACAATCCGGATCTGTTGCAGATGCCTTCACGTCTTGATATGGCAGCTCGCAGGTTTTGGGCAATGTCCTCTGTGCGCTTGATGGCCCCCATATAGCTGCCTCCAGCCATAGAGGCCCATTCTGCTGCATCCATGTCTATGTTTCTCAGGTTTAGGGTTTAGGGGTTCGGGTTTAAGGTTTAAGGTTTAGGGGTTTAGGGTTTAGGGTTTAGGGGTTTAGGCTTTAGGGGTTTCGGGTTTAGGGTTTAGCGTTTAGGTTCAGGTTTTACGGTTTCAGGGTTTTGGGGTTTAGGGTTTCGGGTTCGGGGTTCAAGTTTTAGGGTTTTAAAGTTTAGGGTTTCGGGGTTAGGGTTTAGGGATTACGGTTTAGGGTTTTAGGGGTTTAGGGGTTTAGGGTTTAGGGGTTTAGGGGTTTAGGGTTTAGGGGTTTAGGGGTTTAGGGTTTAGGGGTTTCCGGTTTAGGGTTTTGGTTCAGGTTTTATGGTTTCAGGGTTTTAGGGTTTAGGGTTTCGGGTGTAGGGCTTAGGGTTGTGGGTTCAGGTTTTAACATTTTAGAGTTTGGTGTTTTTTTGAAATGCAATGGTTCTAGGGTTCAGGGTTTAGGATTTGCAGTTTAGGGCTTATGCTTTACAGTTTAGGGCGTAGGGTTTAGGGCTTAGGTTCAGCTTTTACGGTTTCAGGGTTTAAGGGCTTAGGGTTTCGGGTTTAGGGGTCGTGCGTGGGCAGATTAGGCAGGGGAGAGAGGACCCGTGAGTCGTGCGTGTACATATAGACATGTGTATATATATATTACAAATATGTATATATCTATATATATATGTGAACATACATAGCAGGGAGGAAAGGACCCCAAAGTCGTGCTAAGTCATGCGTGCGGCCTAGCAATTCTGCTTCGAAACACACCCGCGAGCGCACTCTCAACGCATTTGGAGCGCACACTCGAAACAAATCGGAGCAACAAGCCAGGATGTTAAAATTTGGTTTGTTTTGGTTCAAGTTTTAGGGGTTTTGGGATTAGAAATTGATTTCTTGCAATGCTTGGGTCTTTGGGAGTTTTGGGGCGTAAGGCTTGAGATTTAGTTCTTCGGGTTTGGGTTTGAAGGATTTGAGTTGAAGGCTCCACTTAAACGTTAGCGTTCAATGTTTAAGGTCTGGCTTTGAAAATTGTTTGTGTGTAGGGTGAGTTTCATTGGCCCAGGGGTTTCACAAGGTTGGGGTTGAGGGTGTGGTTCGGAAATTTTGTCAAGGCCTGGTTTAAGGACTGAAGCGTAGGGTTTCAGGTGGGACTTGGTTCTGCTGGCTTGATTTTTTGGGTTTAACGTTTGGTTCATTGACGGAATTATATAACGCAAAGCGCACGAAATGTTGTTAGGCCAAGGTGTTTTCTCTTCAAGAATTTTGGTTTAAGAATCAGACTCGGGTTTGAAGCTGGGGCGTGGTTTGGGGCTAATGCTTAAACTTAATGGGCTGAAAGTTTTCTTAAGGTGTTTTGCAGTCGAAAAGCTCAGGTGGTGTTGACGGATTGGGCTTTATCGGAATTAAACTTCGCTGTCTTGATGTGCAACAACTCTCTGATCTGTCGACTCAAAAGCTCGAATGTCCCAATTCAAAGTAAAAATGAGCATCCATGAGGACCTCTACCGTCCGATTTCCAAGGCGCCTCAAATGCAAGAGCAAACTACAATGCCCCAATTTTTCATTTGGGAGGCCGTATGCATTTGCACTTCAAGCTCTGTGACACTTACTGTGAGCTAATTATTAACTAATTATCGCGAGCCTGCAAAATGCTTTTTTTCAGTGAAAAACATCCAGGGCAATGATTTGACATGCAAAAATTATACTTGAGCATTTTCAAAACATGGATCTGCATAAGATGCTATGCTTCCCAAATCTCAAATCGCAAGCCCTGTCCCGGCAAGATTCTTAAGATGCTGGGCTCCCGAATTGCAAGCCCCTGCTTTCAATGCATTTCAGTTAAAGGGACCCTCCGTGCTCTTCGGATACCTAGCACAACAACTCCACACCACAAACCCTGAACCTAAATCGTAACCCTGGCCCAACCCAAAACGCATCCAACCCTCAACCCTAAGAACCGAGCCGAAACCCTAGGCCCTAACCTGCACCCCGACCTACCAACCCTAAACCGCCACCAACCCCGAACACTAAACACTAACCGCGAACCCAAATCCCAAACCCCAAGCCGCCATCAACCCATACCCCACGCTAACCGCCAACCCCTAATCCTAAACCTAAATCAACCCCAAGCCTAAACCGCCATCAACCCCAAACAATGAACTAGAAACAAACCCCAACCTTACCCTAACCTTTACCAACTCAAACCCTAAACCGCCACCAACCCCAAACCCTAAGCCCAAATCAAAAGATCAACACCATACCTAAAACACTAACCAACCACAACCCGAAACCCTGCACAAGTCCTAACCCGACCTCAAGCGTACCCCAACACTAAACCCTGACCTCGCGCTGTAACCAACCCCCACTCTGAACCGCCCTCAACTCCAGACCCTAAACCTGAACCCTAAACCCTTACAAACTGGAACCCTAACCAGCCCCGACCAAAAACCGCCACCAAGCCCAAAACCCTATACCCGACTGCTAGAGGGTTTAGGGCTCAGCGTTTAAGGTTTTTTGTGACAACCCCATGCCCCGTTTCTGATGCTAGCTTCCGCTGGGGAGGAAAAGATCGCTGATGCTTTCTTTAGTCCAAAGCGATGCCCCACCTTCTCTAATGGCAGCCAACACGGCACCCCAACCGGTTACCTGCATAGCCACAAAAGCCGATCAGGCTTCGTCAGCACCTGTACTGGGGTGTGAGGCAGGCAGCCCATCCAAACTATCACTCATTGCCGCAGCAACCTCTACAACTACGCCTGCTTCAGAGGGTAGGTCAACTTGCTGGAGTGCATGCGGCTGTATCATCATCAGGATCTTGTTCAGCGCAAGCCCCACTACCAAAGCCACTCCCATTCTCAGCCAAGACCCTCATACAGCACCCAGAACTTGCACGTTATGGTGTTCTGTAAAAATGGGCGTCTGTTCTGACTTGATGACCATGTGTTCGGGACTAGCATGCTTGACCGGAAACACAAACCGCTATTCAGCCAAAACTTGTCAGTGTTCTGCAAAGCCAAAACGTGGTTTCAACTCACAGTCGTTTTATGCGAGGTGTGTTGGGCTGCGGTTTTGGGTTTGAGTTTTAGCATGTTTTGGCTTTGGGTTGTAGGGCCTAAAGATGCGGGTTCGAAGGTTTCCACGCTTTGGTTCAGGGCTTAAGGTTTAAGGGCTCACAAGTTCAGGCTTATAACTTAGGGCTGTTTAGGGTTGAAGGCTGCATGTGGGATTCATCAGCCTGGGAAGGCGCAGGGATACCCCGCACACCCCCACCAAGGTCGGTGATGCGACTTGGGGAGGACTAGAGTCACTAGAGAGTTCCCCACAGCTCAAACTCAACCCCCGGACACAGCCACATTCCCCCAATATCCCCATTGTAGCCAAGCCCCGAACTAACAGACCCGGCGACCTCTTTCACATCCAGACAAGCAACCCGGCAGAGACGCGAAAGGTCTGGGGAGGTACAGGCAATGCTGCACCCCACTACCGGGGCGGGCGCGTAGATGATGGCAACAAACATGTACATGCATGAGCCAGGGATCGTCAAAGGCTCCGGCAATCCACCAGACAGCTCATCATCGCAACCTCCACCAATCCAACTCTGGCCTCGCTCAGTCCACACATGAACGGGCAGGCATCTGGAAATAAGGTCCTTGCCCTCACAACCAGAACGTGGAATGACCTAGGCTATCAACTCTCCAACAACCAGACCGACGACCACCACAACATTCGATAAGTCGGCAGCCACCAATCTCCACGGACCCTTGTCGGGGGGCCTTCGGCTGTTTATACAAGCTCAGCTCAAGACAGCGCCGCGTTACCGCGTTGACGTTGCCGAAATTCCGGGGCGACAGCTTAGTCTCCACACCATTCGAGCCTTGACAGCTTTTGGACGTCCAAAAACCGGCTCCTACGTGTCGTCAGCACATCGAAGAGGCTGCTGCCTGTCGACTCCCAGATCTCGCAAAAGACATGCGACCTGAGCAGTATCCCCCGACTTCTGTGAGATAGCATTTTAATCACAAGGCCGATGGCCTGACCTGCTGAAATCTCAGTGGCATGGCTTCATTGTGTGACACGTAGAGCCGTAGAGCCCCCCGAAAGATGCTGGTCTACCAGCTGCTATCTGTCCTGATTCTTGCAGCATGTCCTGCCCTCTTAGGTCAAGAATTTTGCGCCCTCCCTTGGTTCAGGAGTTTGAGTTCAGCAGGTTACGGATAGCAGTTTTGGCACCAGATTTCCTTTATGCACCACGCCCGAAACACCAACAGAGCTTGCACGCAAACAGAAAGCTGCATGAGCCCTCGGAACAACTTTATTCTGAGAAAGTCTCCAGTCTGTCATTGCAAAAGCACGCATCTGCAGCGTTTCATTACGTCTCAGGATCAGCCGGCACCGTGAACGCATAGCAACAGAAGCGTGGGGGCATTCAGGCAGAGGCGAGGCAACAGAAAGCTCGATGTGGCCAGGTCCTCAGGGCGCCACAAACGGATTCAGTGTGCAAATACGATGGACATGAACGCTGAGCTCAAATCTGACTTTGCGACGAGCACATTTGCGTGAACCTGCTCAACAGCCAAACAAAGAAGAGTGGAAATGCTGAATGAAGAGTTCTCAGCCTTTGATGCCGCCTTGCCTTGTACAACAGAGTCACATGTGCTGACTCGAACAACTCAGGCATCAGCGGCATAAGCAGAACTTGGACTCGGGCTGGAGAGCATGACGCAAGGCCTCCAGAGAAGCTCGCTGACGCAGCTCCTGTATGCCGCATGCTGTTACATGGGGGCAGCTCAAAATCAAGCTGAGCTTAGCCTCAAGGCGGCCATCAGAAACGCTAGATCCATTTGCGTCATGCTCATCATGACTTTCCAAAGCATCCTGCAAAACGGCTGCAAGGAGTAGCTCTAAGTAACTGTGAGTAAGAGCTTCTGCCCGCGCACCTGGTCCTCCGTGACCAACTCGGAGCCGGAGCTATCTTGCAAGAGCTCTAGAGCTTCTGCTGAATGAAAATCCACCAAAGCACGGATCGCCTTCTGTGTCTGTTCCGTGGAAAGAACCAAGCCTGGGCACAGGAATGTACGCACGCAAGCCTCAAGGAATGGACTGGGGCTACCACTGTGGCGGGTTGAAGCGCTTCGCTCTACGAGGCATCACAATGCTGACAAGCCAGGGCGGAAGGCCTGGCCAACTCAGGAATAATTAAAAAGCCGCTCTCACAGCGTGGCAACATGGCCCTAGCGAAAAAGCCAGCTTCGCGATTTTGATACTCACGCTGGGCATGACGGTGTACTGCAGCACCTCAGGCGCTTCTGAACGAAGTCGACGCTCAATTTCTGGCACGAAGAAAGGCCATGCCTGATCCACGAATCTTTTTTTCTGGCATAGATGCAAATTCTTTGGCAGCCCTGCAAAGCTGCAAACTGCTGAGTCCCACCTCCCGTCAGAACTTCTAAACGCAGGTGTAGCTTTTCGTTGGCATGGATCGGCAGGCGGCTGGAGCAGCACCGGCACGGCACTGAGCCCAGGCAGCCTTGGCCGCTTTGGGCGCGTGCCGGAAGACATAACATCAGAGCTGGACAATGCCACGAGTCAGGCACATCGACTTGTGCAGGGCGAGAGGCAGCAGTTGCCCAAGAAGAGGCGCCGGGCGTGGGAGCCATTTGGGAAGCTCTTGACAAGGAGGCTGCAAACGGTGCAGAGGCTATGGGCATCAAGGTGCAAATGGGACACCGAAGACCCAAAAGACATCTCACACGCTGAACCTCCCCCCAAACTACAGCATTGGCCGGCAAACAGGTTGCAACGGCGCCCGGAAGCGGACTCGCAGAGGGGGGACGGTGGCCGGAGGCTGGCACAAACATTTTGGCAGAGGCGGGGCGCCGGGCGCTCCTGTCAATTGAGAGCACCTAGCGCGCGCTCGTGCACACATGTGTGCATGCGGCTTGGAAAGGAGAATCGAGCATATCACGAGATCCAGATGGTGGGCTGCGAGGAGGATCTGGCAAAAGAAGGAAAGAAGCCAATGTTCCCGCATGTTCCCGCATTTACCATCCCACTCCGGTGGCGGAGTGCAGGCGGAGTATTGGCAATGTTCCCTTATCACGCACAAGGGGACGCTGATGAAGTACCTGGGCGGCCTGGTCTGCAGCTGGCATAAACCCTGAAACCCTTTCACGACAAGCAAGTGAACTCACTAACTGCACACAGCTTGGAACCCTAAGGCTTTGTGAGGCACGGGGTCTGTTGAAAGACCTTCCACTCTTCCCAAGTCGAGTGGTAATCCCATTCTTGGCGTTATTTCCTGTACAACTTCTCACGTGCTTTCCGCAGCTGTACAAATAACAGCCTCTCTTGGCTGCAACATTGCGTGGACAAATTGACGTGTTGTTCTCCTTCTTCTGCTCTAGTCTGCAATCTGCTTCTCTTGGTGAAATTTCATCTTCTCGCAGTTGCCTCGGGACAAGTAGTTATCTTGCCATCCCTGACCCGTTTTGAAAAGCTAACTTGTAATCTGAAGTAGGTAAAAGAGGCGGGGACTCCGCACGCTTCATGTTGGCTTACAGTCCACACTCACGAAAGCTATCACGTACTAGAAGCTCACCGGCTCTGCAAGTTGCCAGGAAAGGGTCAAAAGACAGCCCACTTAGCTGGGGCGTAAGGCCGCGCCGCACGGGAGCTTGGCTATGCTTCCGTCTGACTGAGTGAGAAACAGAGGTTGTAGTTCAGGTCATCATCACCCAGCCCTTGACAGACGAAAGCAAACTCAACAAGCACCTGCAGACTTCCACACAACTATCAGCTGAGACTCAAGCGATGTTGCGCTGGTACGCTAAATCCAGTGAGAACATGTTTGGGCATTGTGGACCTTGAAGCTGAGATGGTTAGAAGCCATGTTCAACTATTGGCTCTGACTCAGAAACCGGCCCGGCAGCGGCCTTGAGTTTTGGTACTCTTTTTACCGTCTATGTGCATGCGAATTCTTCTCAGAAAATCTGAGCGTTTCACAGGACCTGTGCGGCCAATGGGCAGGAAAGCCCTTAGTCAAAACAAACTGCTATTCTGATTCCAGCACCGCTCGTTTTCTGAGCATCTGGCCGAGGCCTGTCAACCTCCAGCCACTCGTCGCGTGTTTGCAAGATGCGCTCGTGCCAGGCAAACGGCCTTCCCAGGTGCTGATAAAGAACCCCACCAGCATGCAAGACTTGCATTCAGCCCAGATGACCGCTTGGGTCAGTGCATACAGCGAGTAACTCCGCCATCCTGAGACAGACCTGCGCCAGCACAAATGCAAGATCTGTCTTTGGCCTTGAACAGAATGCGCATCACTGCGCAGACTGGTCTGGATGCCTACATCACGGCTGAAGCTGCTGCTGGCGGCCTTCACAAATGACAGGGCAAACCGATCAGAAATGTGCCGAAGATTGCAAGTGCCCAACAACCCGGTCAGCATCCTCACCTGGCAAATCATGCCATCTTCAACCAGTCAACTTGTCTGCAGCCACCTCTGGAATCAAGATTGTCCAAAAAATGATCACCTCAATTTGTCGAGGAGTACTCGATTCTCATCTGCCAGAGTTAGCCTTGCTTTTGAGCCCAAAGCCAATACCATATGCTCCACCAGGCAGGGAGATGCCTCAAATGCCCAATCATCTTGGAGAATCGGTGGTCGGCTCGAGCTTCCGACATCAGCGGTCAAAGTCTGAGGTTAAGGCCATAGGTTGGAACGCCCTCCACGAGGCAGTCCATGACAGAAGCCGTCGAAAAGGATGATCGCCTGAGCAACACGAGGAGATACGAGAGGACTTGCCTCCACCGCCTTCTCCTTTCAGAATCTAAGCCGCAGCGAGCCGGCGTCCGACATGGACCGCCTCGCATCCTTGCCGGCATCAAGGCTTTGCAAAATGAAATGCCACGAATTATCGAAGCAATTCCAGCGCCTGCGCACGAATGCCAAAGGCCTCTGGATATACAGTCAACTCCTGTAAGTCGGCATGTGATGAATCCACAAGTCCTCAAATCACAGGGAAGCCCAGCCGTCCGCGAGCCTGATACAGCTTGCTTGTCTGACCCATCACCCCCACTCCCTCGGTGCAGCGGCGTCGCTCCTGGAAAGGTCAGCACCAAATAGCGAATAGTGCGCAGAGCAGACATCTCGTTGCAAAGCCTTGAGCAGCTCCCAGTCCAAGCTTCTGGGACAAGCTTCCTTAGCGAGGTCAACGTCTCAGCCCTCTTGAGGAGGCAACAACAAGGATGCTTAATATACATGCGTTCAGGCTTGGAAAGCGTGTCTCTGGAAGCCAAAGGTTGCTGTCGGATGCACAGGGTGCAGGTGGGGGGTGTGATATCATCACACCTTATGACTGAGCCTTGCGTTCAGCTTTGCCCAGGCCGAAATTGGCTTGTCAGGAATACAAAAGTGTGAGCTGAGCATCTGGCGAAATACCGGTCTAAAGATATCACCCAGATCTTGCGGCCTAGCAAAAGAACCAAGAGGCCCCCGAATAGGCACGTGTGAAGGAAGCGTAGGACGTAGTGCCAGCTCTGCCAGCTGGGCCGCAAACGATCATCACAAAGTGCAACTGCAAGCCTGTCAGATTAAGGACAGCGGCTGGAAGTAATGTCCAGAAGGCTCAGGCTCAGGATGTTGCAAGTCTTTGGCCACGGCAAGCGTGACAAAGTTCATGTCCTGCTAAACTCTTACTTGACATGCACAAGTCAACAACCCTGGTCTCAGTCCACATTGAATTGTAAACTCTTGGCCGTCCTCTGGCAGATAATCTCCCAAAGGTATCGAGTGGAAGGCCACACCGGAAGTGTGCCACATCCTCAGCACATCACACAAGGACACAACTCTAGATCAAAAGCCAAGCCAGCAAAGTCTAGACATCGCTAGAGGTCAAACAGCGCAAGTAGCTTTTGGACACCGCTTTGCGCTTGCATCGCTGCTGGATGCCTTGATTGCATCACTCGCGTCGGCTACGCTTGGAACCTCCGGCTCCAGCAGAATCACACGACCTCTTCGGCAACTTCAGCATAGCTTCAACCTTGCAAGGCAGATCAGACAGTTGAAAAAGAAGTTGCCAGAAAGCCTGCGCTGAGCGCATCGGCCCGTGGTCGAACAATGCAAAGTCCTTGCTTGAAAGCTCTCTGAGTGTTGAAAGGTGGCAGCAGTCGGATCTCGAATCACACCTCCCCCACGAGACATGAGATCAGAATCGTGCTGCCGCTTGGCTGCGTTCAATGTTTTAAGGACTACATTCAACAGCAATATGAAGGCAGACTTCAGGCGTTCGTACACGCAAGTCACAGACCTATCCAAGGCCTGCGGAGCTCCGCAACAGCCCGAGAGCGCTCGGCGCAAGCGCCAGCAGCGAAAGCTTTCCCCGAACCTTGTCGCTGCTGTGCTTGAGGATCAACTCGTGCGGCATTGCCATATCCTCCACTTCCTGGCAAGCATCAAAGCTCTGGATAGCTCCGGGGCAGATTCCTTGAAACACAGTGCACTGTTCTTCAGCTCAGGTGGCTGCCCTTGAACAGTATCCTCGCCAACATCCCCCAACCTGGCTGCACCACCTGGTGCCCCCAAAGCCTTCCCCTCTTTCATTACTACTATGCTCAATCACATGCTATGCAAAATTAGCTTGGTGTAACTAAGCTCCTACTTACAACATTTCACCTACAACTTTCTTCTTGGCATTTAAAACTTTTTGCATTTCCCAAGCATTTGCTGAATTCTCCCAATCATGTCCGTCAGCCATGCGCTGGTGATTCAACCATTCAAAATTTGGGATGCGCGCGCACACCAGCCTCAATAGTAAGACTGTGTTGTGCTCAAGCCGGAGCCGCTTTGAGTCATAAACTTTCTTGACAGGCAAACCCCCCCCCCCTAACGTTGAATGTGGGGGGCCCCCCCTTAAAGATACATTCCCTGCCTGTCAAGCCTTACAGGAAAAGCTAATGTATCCAAGGGGCCTTTTGGACGCTCAACATTTTTGAAGATTTTTGAGTGCTCATCGTTCTTCGTGTCATGTGCAATACATTTTTTCTTTGAGTTGGGGATTATGCTGCATGTTCTAGCATGCTCAGGTAGGGGATATGCGTCCCTTATGTCTCGAAAATCAAGGATACACCCCTGATAAGGACCCCGTTATACCTTATGGGGACCGAGGGGGACGTGGTAAGGGTCCTTATTAGGGGCTTCCTCCTAAGAACCCTTAGCCAAATCATAATGTATCCTGGAAAAGGCCCTGAGATACGCATCCTCTATGCCTACAAAGTCAAAGAAGGACCCCGCTACATATTATGGGGACCAAATAGGATGACGGGTGGTTATATAGAAATATAAGGTAGATATATGGTAAGGATCCCTATTAGGGGCTTCCTCCTAGAACCCGCAGCCAAATCGTCATGTATCCTGGAGGGGGGCACTAAGATACGCGTCTTCTATGCATACAAAATCAAGGATACCCCCTGATAGGGACCCCGCTATATCTTATAGGGACCGAATGGGAAGTTGCATATAGGAACTACCTACGATTCTAGGTCCTTCTATAGGAATGTGGGGTATACGTGGTAAGGGTCCCCATTAGGGGCTTGTCCCTAAGAACCCTTAGCCAAATCATGGCCCTAGCCTTAAGGGGGGGTGACGCGGAAAATGTTTCCGGAAACATTTTTACGTGGGGGGGTCATAGGATGGGACTGCAAGTCGTTGCGACACCCCCATATTGTTTCCAAGCAGTTGTTCGGACCTTTTTTCCGCTCAGAATTTGGCGCGGCACTCTCAGTCAATGACCTGGCAGCCAGGGAAAAAGTTCGCGCAAACGCTTGGGTTTGGGTGTCTAGGATTTAGGGTTCAGGGTTTCAAGGCTCAAGGATGTTTAGGGTTTAGTGTCCGGGATGTGGGTTTGGGGGCCAACGCTCAACATGAGCATGCATGACCAAATTGCTGCTGGAATCTGCTGGACCTGCCTCCCGTTGGACGCTGCCTTCACCTCCACAAGTGCAGGATGCATTTGGGTGCGCAAGGCTTCCAAGCATTTCAAATCAGAATGGTGCATAGCATGACGCAACATGAGGCAGAGTGAGGCATTTTTTTGACCCCGATGTACCCCGATCTCGGACATGCTCCCTTCAGGATGCGACGCCACCAACGGCAAGCCTCAGCATGAATGAAATGCAAAATAGTACAAATGAAAATGCCGGGTAACCACGCATGGAGCTTTACAACTCAGATCAACTCAGGCTATGGCAGTGGTTGAGCTCGATAATCCACACTGGAAGCGAAGTTCCGCACCAGCTCCCTGCTCTTGTGCACATTGTCGCCAGGCAGCAGCTTGTTCAGCGTCTGCACCACAGCTTTGCCGTACTCCTCAGCTTTCTTGCTGGATGGCAGGTTGTCAGGAATGGAGACATCGAAGTAGCTTGCAGCTCGCCGCACCACGTGACTCCACGGGACGCGGCCGCTGTCCTGCTTCTGGATGAAGCCAGCATCATCCAACAGCGGGACTTCCTTTTGGGCATAGATTTTCGGAAGCATCTCCAGAAAACGTTCCAAGTTCGCGGCGCCCTTCACACTACGGCCGAAGTCTCGGTGAGTCCATGTGACCTCCGACAGCTGGATCTCACCGGCTGCGGCAGCCTTTTTCTGCATGGCCTCTGGGACATTCTCCACTTCCGTGAGGAGCTCGGGGTGTGCACGCAAGTGAAGTACATAATCAAGTGTCGGATCCGGAACTTTGACCAACCATTTTCCTTCCTGCTTCTCATTGAGCTTGGCGGCGAAGACCTCGTTGACGGGCACTTCGCCGACCACGGTCCCCAATGGATCGTAGACATTGCAAGGGGAAGCTGCGCAGACAAACCAAAGCCTGTGTTTCTCGATCCATGACAATCTGGCCACCCTTATGCCCTTGCATTGGCTTGGCACCAAGGGTGTCACGGAAGGCTTGGAGAGCCTGGCCTTTCTGCCCTTCTTCGTCTTCACCACTGTGCCTCGGTATACTGTCAACACCGCAACATAGACAAGGCCCTCTGCGACGTCATTCACGACAAGGATTTGAGGGGATTCTTTGCCGTCTTTAAACGGCTTGTAATTCCTCACAGGCTGTAGCAAGTCACCAGTTGGCCTTTCAGCTTGAGACTGGCAGATCTTCGCCTGAGTCTGACACCACAACGCTGACCGGGACATCCGTCGGCCATCGCCCAGGGTAGCCGCTCTTGCTAAAGCGAGCTCGTGCTCGAGCTTGTGAAAGCCCGAGAGCTCTGCAGCCTTCTTGGGCAGAAGCTGCGCTCTGCTCATGATGCCCTCACGCAAGCGCGCAGCCGAACTGAAAGACTTGATGATGGGAACCAAGTGCGTGTATCTCTTGAGGCAGTTGCCTATGGAAAGATCCTCATCCAAAGTCATTGCAAATCCATCGACCTCCTTGAGACTCCTGACATAAAATGCGAAACTACCAGGGCCGCTCTGCTCACATAGCTGCTCACCATCTCCTGCAGCGGGATCTGCGGGCTTCTCAGCAGCAGTCGTCTCCACTTCAACCATGATTTGGGGATCTGCGGGCTTCTCAGCAGCAGTCGTCTCGACTTCGGGAGGACCTAAGGCACACATGATTTGGGAATCCGTGGGCTTCTCAGCAGCCGTCGTCTCCACTTCCGGAGGGCCTAAGGCACCCATGACACCATCTCCTGCGGGATCTTCGATTGCTTCAGCAAGCTTTTGCTTCGCCTCGGCCAGATCCTCCACCGTCTGCACGATGTGCAAGTTCGCTGCCTCCTCTGGATCCTCGGAATCCAACGCCTCCACCAGCTCCTCTTCCATTTCGTCGTCGTCCTCATCCTCCTGCACGTTCAGGTTTTGAGTCACCAAAACTCTGCCGCTCTCAGCCCACCCGTCGAAGGATTTCATGCCATCCTTTGGCCGCCTCCCATCACTAATCCACGCTTGGAAGTTGGCTGCCAAACGGAAGCTCTCTTCGAAAAGCCTCTGCGCCTCTGACAGCGGGAGACTACTGCCCTCAGCCGCAGCCTCAGACAACCGCAGCTGGCTGCGGGCACTGGCCACATGGACGGAGTGAGTGCTGTAAATGCACTCCCGCAAGCTCGGAGTTCCTCTCCATGGCGCCTTCAGCTTCGAGAAGTGATGCTCACACACTTTCTCCTGAAAGGTTGACTGATCGGGGACCAGCTCCGTCATGCATCCAAGCATGACCCCAGCAAAGTAGTGAACGATGTTCCGGATTGTTGCGGTGCGCAGGTAATGATCTTGCCATTCTTGGCCGTATCTTTCTTGAGCAGACGCTGTGTTCATGAGGACCAAGTAATAGCCCATGCTTGCGTTGCAGAACCGATCCCGGTTGCTACTGCCCCCGCTGCCTTCGCCCACGACTGAGATCAGAGCACTGATGAGTGTAGCCACGCGCAGGCCGCCTGCGCTCCAGTCCAGGTCCTGGGTGTAAACGGGGGACAAACGCTGCACGGTCGCTCATCGGCTCCCTGACGCAAAACGATCGCCAACTCAATCCACCCCTCAGCGCACATGTGAAATCCACGAAAAAGATCCCCCACTTGGTCGACCTCGATATATGGGCCAGAGAGAATCTCTTCAGTATGCGCAGGCAATCCAGGGATGGCAGCAACACGTGTTTTTTCTTGCGCACGGCAAACGCAAAAGGAAAATGGCCGTTGGGCATCTCGATCTGCTGGAACGTCAGCTGGTCAAAGAAAGGACAGTCCTCCACCTTTTCCAGGCCTAGAAGGACTCGCTTCAAGCCAGTATTGCTTGTTCCTGCATCAAAGGCCAATCCGGCCGGCGGCAGATTCCGATTCTGAGACACCAATGCATCCAGCAGCTCCCCAACATAGCGAAGGACATCAGCACTCTTACGGCCATTTGCCTTCGGCATCGGGATGGTGGACACATCAAAGACCTTGTCCACAGAATCCATTCGGCAGAGCAAGCAGTGAAGGGAAAGAGATGACATGCGTTCCTGTGGCAAATGCTCGGTGGACCGTAGCAAGGATGTATCTTCTTCTACATCATGGCTGAAGGCACCACCTACGATGACACACTCGTGGGGATTTAGCAGGCCAGCGATGCACGAAAAGGTTGGATGCCAAGCACTCTCGTCTATTGCCAAAAAGAAGTTCCTAGTTTCAGGAACCTGGAGCAGCTGCAGTGCTCGACTGCAATTGGTTTTGAGCACCTCTGAACAACGGTGCGCGCAATAAGGTTGAGGTAGCCATGGTAATTGAAGATCCACCTTGGCACGGCCCTTGATGTTCAGCCCAAAGAGCCTGAGTACGTTCTGTGTCCCCGCCCCCTGACCCAGCGACCACAAGATCTCTTGGACCGTATCTTCGGACAGATGTTTGCTGGAGCAGATGCGTTGTTCGCATCCGCGGCTCATCCTCTCCCGCATATCATAAAAACTCTTGAGGAGAACCGTGACCACCTTAGAACCGTCCAGGCTGCCTGCTGCTATCTGAGACGCAAGCTTGAGGTTAGCCTTGTCCAAGCTTCCGGCGAAGACATCGCAAAGCTTTGAATAAACTTTGCGCTCATCCTGTGTCTCACTCCCCATGGTCAAATGGGCAACGGTCGCCTCCACCCATGCGCTGTATCTCTCGGAACGTCGTTCTTGACTGACGCTCATCAACTTGCGCTTGATGCAGTTCAATCGGCTAAGAGGGCCTGGTATCTCTCGGAGCTCTGCGATGTCATGCAAGATTGAATGCCAAACCTTCCAGTCAGCGGCTATCAGGGAATCCCATAGCTTCTGCTGCTGCTCCTCTGTCCCCAGCGCCAATGCCTGAGCATACTCTCCAAGGCGCTGACCGAAAGCCATGCGACAGGCTTGCTCCAGGAATGTTTTGTCGTTCGCAGCCTGGACACAGCTTTTGCAGGGACACTCGTCCGGCACAGGAGAGCATGAGGCCGCCCGCAGCACCAACTTGTCATTGTTCCAGGCAAAAGTGCAAGAAGCAGCCTCGGCATCTTTCTTGAAGGTCAACATGCCACCTTGCACCCAAAGCTGCAGGCTGTCTGGGGCCTTGTCCACAATATAATGCCCTTCACCTATCGTGATTGCAGGGCAAGGCTTGGCGTCCTTTTCATCCCCCTGGAAACCGTGCTTCCGGTCCTCATGTCTCAGCAACCAGATCCGACCACAGGCCGTTGCTCTCATCACATTGAAATTCACATCGCAGCGCCTGCACCACCAAACTGTACTCTTGGCATTGCCCTGGTGTATGTAGGATCCTACCGGCCTGTTGGCCGCGATCCAATCAGCCATGCTCTGTACTTCTTCCCCCTTCTTGGGCCGACCTTGTTTGACCAGCTGGCACTATCGCTGCTGCATTGGAAGCATCTGGCAGCGGCTCTGGCGGCTCCCCAGCATATTTGGGATAGATCTTCAAGCGGTTCGCCATTGCCAAGCAGCCCTTGCAGGTAAGGTTTTCTTTGCGCGAGACGGCCAGGAGGAATTGTTCATAATGCCCCTTGACTTCCACAGACTTGTGTTCCTTGTGAAGTTTTTGAAAGGTGCCATGCGATAGTCCTGCTCCAGATATTGCCTTCAACGTCTTTTGCTTCAGATCCTTCTTCGTGGCTTCCTTTGGTTTCTCGCTTCTTCCTGGCGCGGCGCGAGGAAGCAGCTTCCTCCACAAGATCTGCCGCTGCGTTGTTGGCGAAGTCCAGCGGGCATAGATCCCCCACCAAAGCATCCTCGTGCTCCTCCCCCTCCTCCGACTTCATGACTGGGCTTCTGGCGCGCTTAAGCTGTTTAGGCTGCAAGGGCGAGTTCTCCAAGTACTTAGCCCTCTTTGCTGGCGGCGTGCTGGGCGCCTCCGCTTCCATCGCCTTTGCCAACGGCGGTGCCCCCGTAGAGTCAAAGGGCCGGGTCTCACTTTTGACAAGCATCTCACTTTTGACAGGCGAATCGAAAGCGCCTAGTTCTGCCTTCACTGCCTTCTGTGGCGCTGGCTCAGGTATGGTTTCTTGGCGACATAGCTCCAAGACTGCCTCCTCTCCCATGGAACCAGCGGACAGTGCTGGAGGCCAAGAGTCACAGGATCTTTCTTTGCGTCCAGGAGCAGGGCTCCTTTCGGCCTTTCTTGCAGCAAATCAAGCTCCAATGCGTCTCGTTTGATAAGACACCCAGTAGCAAAGGAGCTCGACACTGCAATGTAAGCAACTCGGAAGTCTGGGCAGCTGAGGCGGCTAGGATGGCCACGCTCTGAGGCCACGTGCCGCCCAAGTGAGTCTTGGCACTTGCTACCATGCCGTGGAGAACGGAACCCCAGTGCAACTGCTGGCCCTTGCTCATGCGCTGCTTCGGCCATGGTTGTAGCAGACCAACTTCGATGTCCCTGCACACGTCAGGAGGCAGCAAGGCAGGTTCTTCGTCAGCCAACGGCTGCTTGATGGCTTGAAAGGTCACAGAGCTTGATTGCAGAAGGGACGGCATCAAGCTGCCAAGAGCCTCCGAGCTGATGTCAGACCGCATTCTCACGAAAAGATGCTGCAAGGGCAATGAAAGACGCTCTGGGCGGCCTAAGCAGGCGTCTGGGCCATCTGGACAGCCTTCCAAGAATTCTGTGAGCCCTTGTCGTCTCAGGAGAGGGTGCCACGCGGCCCTTGATATCACAAAGTCCGAAAAAGCTCATCAGGGGCCCCCACTTGCAAGCCTCCTGACCCCAGCCCTCAGCTGACCCAGTTTTCTCATAATAGGAGATGAAAGAACAGGATGCTTCCATAACAGAATAAATCAGGCCACACTGGTCTTTGGGAGCAAGAGCTCGACAAACAGAGCGCCACTCTGACCCCGAAACCATTGCTGCCAGCCCCTTCCACCGGGGTTGTCTGGACAATGCCTCGGCCACTGCATCCCGCAGAAAAAAATCTGGTCGTCGAACACTCGCAGGCCACTCCTGGGCAGGCGCAATGTTTACCGAAGATGAAATTATATGAGGCTGCACGCAATATACTCTACCATTCCTCAGCACTGCAAACGCAAGTGTAATGTTTCCGGGCAAGGGGGGCGGGTCCAGGAAGTGATGGAAGGCGCCTGCCTTTCTGCACGCCTCCTTTTTCTGCGGAAACATTTTCTCGCCGCCCAGCCCTCTTCCTGGATTTCCTAGAAGAAAGGGAAGCCCGCTCTGGCAGATCACCATGACCCTCCACAGCCCAGGAAATGTTTCCGAGGAAGGGGGGCGGGTCCGGGAAGTGATGGAAGGCGCCTGCCTTTCTGCACGCCTCCCCCCTCTGCGGAAACATTTTCGCGCCGCCCCCTCTTTCTGGATTTTTCAGAAGGAAAGGGAAGCCCGTTCTGGCAGATCCACAATGTCCCTACCATGACCCTCCACAGCCCAGGAAATGTTGATGGAAGGCGCCTGCCTTTCTGCACCTCTCCTCTCTGCGCCCAGCCCTCTTCCTGGGTCCACAATGTCCCTACCGTGACCCTCCACAGCCCAGGAAATGTTTCCGAGGAAGGGGGTGGGTCCGGGAAGTGATGGAACGCCTCTGCGCAAAGGGAAGCCCGCTCTGGGGTCCCTACCATGACCCTCCACAGCCCAGGAA
>CAJNIZ010044537.1:0-27547 GCA_905231905.1 Symbiodinium pilosum | reverse complement strand
TCAGCTTGGCAAAATCAAGGACCAGACAGGAGAGGTTCGCAGCTGCCAGCAGGTCTGAGGTGTCCGCACATGTCCACCGAAATGATCTGGACCTGAGTCCGGGCATGTCCGGGCAGATATGGGCAGATCAACGAACACACCAGAACTTCTGAGGCAGCAGCAGTCTCCAGTCCATCTCCAGCACACAAGACCTGAGCAACGGGCAGAGTCAAAACATGGCACATGCGCACATGGTCGCAAATATCAGACATCAAGTCGCTTGGCAAGCCCTCTGTTTTCACTCCCCTCATGCCATTCACGCCTGCAGCGCAGCAGGTATGGCGCCGTCAGGCATGTCAAGCCTATAGATGCCTATAGTCCCTCTTAAGTAGATAGAATATGGCTTTGGGTAGATTATAATCATATCATATTATATCAACAATGATCACCATGTACCCCATATTCTATCTACTTAAGGGGGACTGTGCACCTATGCAGGATATGGTACATGGACGTACATGGCCAAAATGGTCTGTCTGCAGAGCTGACCTGTCAGACCCAATGCCAAAAGGCTGGATGCAAGCTACGTAGAGCTCGACGCAAAAGCAATGGCGGATATAGCACGCCAGATCCAAGGATTGTAAAGGCACCCAAGGGCAAGACTCATGATGACTCATGGGCGGGACGCTTTAGATGCGTTCATGTCATACCTGAGATGCTCCATCTGACGCTTCTGACGCTCCTCGGCAAGCTCGAGCTCGAGTTCATAAGTGCGCTGTCGCTTCTTCTTCAGCTCCGTCTCCTGAACCTGGGTCCTGGTGTCCAAAGCTGCCTTCTCGGCCCTCAAGCGAGTGTTGTAGCGCATCTGGGCCTGGGCTGTAGGCAGATGGCTCACGCATGTTCAAGGTTTTTTGGATGTTTTTGGATCATTGAATATATTATATTAATGATGATCGGGAGAAAAGGCAAAGGTGCGCTAATATGTCAAGGGGCCTCCAGCTCTCCCTGAGCTCCCTCCAGCTCAAATTTCAGCTGCGAGTTCGCCTGCCGCAGCTTCGTGTCCGCGCCCTGCCTGGCCGAGTGAATCGCATCGGCGTGCCGGAGGTCCTTCCGGAGCGTAGACGCCTCCACATCAGCCAGCCGCACGCCACGACGATCATAGTCGACCCGCAGCTCCTGGAGCAATTTCTGATTGCGCGTGAGAAGTCGGAATGCTTTGCTCCTGTCAAACGCTTTCTTCTCAACGCCCTCCAGCTGATCGCTCTGCCGCTGAAGCTCTCTCACTGGCTGCCACTCTTCTCTGGCAGGTTCCCTGGCAGCCTTTTCGGCTCTCCGGTGCTCCGCCCACTCGCGATTGCTCTTGGGCGCCATCTTTCACCAAATGACGCGCGAAGCCAAAAAAAGGCAACGGGGCAACAAAAGGTGGGAATCCAGCAACGTGCAAGGGCGATGGTTCTGCAACAAAATGTGGTCAACGTCAATCTCTGCCGAATATAAGGTAAGGCGGATCCTCCACACGGCAAAGAAAAAGAAAGTCCAATGAGGTATAATGAGGTCCAATGATACGGAGCGCCACGGCGCGATCAAGAAGCCTACTGTACGGCGCTGTGCCAGAATGCCAGAATATGATCCAGGATGTGCCAGGAAATGCCAGGAGGAATCAGCAGTGGATATGGCAGACGCGCACAAGCCGAGACCCTGGATACTACATAAGTGAAGTAGATACCCGAACCTTTTTAGGGCTGGATGATGTTGGATGGTTTGGGGAACTTTGGGGATGTTTCCGAGTTTTCATATGACAGCCGCATCCCTGGATCAACAAACCCGAACCTTTGGGATGTTTTGGGGATTTGTGGGATGTTTCCTAGCTCCACATCCTTTGATCAAGATACCCGAACCTTTCCAAGATTTTCCAAGCTCTGAACAGAAACGCGAATGCCAGCACGCGTTGGCTCAAGCTATGTCAAACTCCTGCAACCTTCATGGCAGACTGATGCAGACCGCTGAGGGATGCTGAGGGCCAAGCGCAGACGGCAGATCGGAAATCTCGGAATCCATCGGCGACATCCCCTGCCACATACTGAGAGACATCTACTCTTGCATCTAGCATGTCTGAAATCGTGTAATCATGTCTGATCATGTCTGCACATGTCTGCATGTCAGCGGCTACATGCTGTTGGCTCACTGAACCCTGGATACCCTCTAAGTCTTAGTCCGACGCCACCTTCCATACCTGTCTCCTCCTCTTCGGAGGGCAAAGGGTTGGGCGGGGTATGGCGGGGTGCTACCACTCTCCGAGTGCCTTCTCTACTTGGCACGTTTCATCTAGTTATGGGGCCCCTGCGCACTCGACTCGCACTCCCTTGCACCCGCCTCTAGACCTGTCTCCTCCTATTCGGAGGGAACCAACACTCCTTTACGGAGGCATCTCCTTGCGGAGGCTTCATCTGAAGCTCCTCCTCTACGGAGGGCCTTTCCTCCTGTTCGGAGGGTCTCCTTCCTTTCCGGATGGTCACCTCCTATTCGGAGGGCGGTTCGCAGGCGATGCCTGGACGGTCCGCGAAACCTGACACCTCCCACACGGAGGGCGGCAAGATATCCTGAGTGCAACACCTCCTTCATGGAGGGCGGCACTTCCGTTTCCCTTAACCCAAGATAAAACCCTGACAGTGGCAGAACATGGCAGAACCCAACTTTGAGCCGCGTGCCTTCCCGGCCTCCAAGCGCTTGCCAGCGCATCCTCATCCACAGAAATCCTGCCGGACCAAGGCAAACCAACCAGCGCCGCAAGAATTGGGCACCTCGTGCCTTGAAGAGCTTCACCAGCACGAGCACCACCATACAACGCCTCAATGCAGGGGGTCCATAAAGTTATGAAGTTTGAGTATTTTCGTTTAAGAATATGCTCCAGTCTGAGGGCAAGGCGGGATGAAGCTGAGTGGGGCAGCACTTTGACTTTTGATGCAGTTTGATCGAATCACAGCTTGCGGGGAACGGCGAGCAAAATAGATAAACGACCAGGAATGTGAAATGTTACCGAGACACAAGCAAAATGTTTCCATTTGAGGGGGCCACGTGTTTTGGAAACATATTCCCCCTCCCCCCTAATGTTTCCACAAGAGCCCGGATACAGACGCAGCCCCCCCCCCTGGAAACAATATTTAAGGAAGGGGTCATGCCAAATCATAATGTATCCTGGAGGGGGCTCCTGAGATACGCATCCTCTATGCCTACAGGTCAAACAAGGACCCCGCTATATCTTATGGGGACCGAATAGGATGAGAGGGGGGTTATATAGGAATAGACTTAATTGGAATATATGGTAAGGGTCCCTATTAGGGGCTTTTCCGAAGAACCCGTAGCCAAATGGTAATGTATCCTGGACTGGGCCCCTGAGATATGCTTCCTCTATGCCTACAAACTCAGGGATACACCCCTGATAGGGACCCCGCTATACCGTATGGGGACCAAATAGGATAATGGAGGTTTATATAAGAACATAAGGGGGATATATAGTAGGGGTCCCTATTAGGGGCTTCCTCCTAAGAACCCGTAGCCAAATTAGGGACCTCGCTGTACGCTATGAGGACCGAATCGAAAGCTGCATATAGGAGCTACCTACAATTATAAGGTCTTTTGTAAGATTATACGGGAGATGTGTGGCAGGGATCCCTCTTAGGAACCTAAACCTTCAACCTTCACCCTAAGCCCTATTAAACCCTAAACCCTCAGCCAACACATCACACCAGAAATAGCAGCTGCCTTTCCTCGACCCGCCCTTCTCAAAACAGACCCCCCCAGGATACGCCCGGAATGTATTAATTTATCCGCGAGCCTCCCCAGGATACATTAGTTGGGCAGGGGGGTTGCAAACGCAAGCTCACGCAAACAGGCACTGATTTCAGGTCTGCTTACATTGTATCCATATAGACAGAAGCGGGGCCTCAAAACCCTCTGGGAGGACTTTGTCTGTCTTTGCACCAGCGTGCCAAGTCGTCGAGCCGCGTCTGCTGGCCTGGAGGATGCGAGCATGAAACAAGCCCCGCACTGGCAACTTCGCATGGCCTGTGTGTCCCAAGACTGAGAGCCCGTTGACAACTGCACCACGGTCGGCACCAGCCTGACGCAAGTCCTGCAACTCTATGGAGACAACATCCAAAGCATGGCTGCCAACATTCTAACATTGAGGCTTTTCCCATGGCCTTCTCTGCTGCTTCCTGTCCCTGCCCCATCCCCTCCCCACAGCCTCCCCAAACCCAAGCCGTTGCCTTGGCCACTATGGCTCCATGACAACTCATCTACGATTCCCTTCGCTGACTTTCCGATCAAGGCTACGTTGCTGTTGAGGGACATCTCGGAGCTTCAGGGCTCGGAGGCCGACGAGCATGCAGCAACGCCCGTGTCTGAGACTCCTTAAGGTCTTCCCTTTGCACCTGGAGGCCATCACGGCATCCTGAGTCATTTTGCAAGGCTTTTCTGTGGCCTTGTTGGCCAGTTTGGCCATAGATTTCCTCATACTCTGTCGCTAAGCATCCTCAGCTCACTGAGATGTTCCTCTTTCTGAGGCAAAGCTCCCCGAAACATCTCTCCCAGCATGTCCCGGTCCCGACCCTTTCTCATGTCGTGCTCCCACCACGGGTCTCAAGCAGGCAGAATGGGGTTCTCTACCTGAGCCAAGCGACCCACCTCCCTCGTCTTGCTTATCAGCACCTTCTCTCAAGACGCTCATAATAAATCTCGTCCTGTAGCGCGAAAGCTTCTTCACTGACATGTCAGCATAGCTGAACACTTGGAGCTTGGCCTTGCAGCATGGGACTTTATGGAAGACCCATGAACCTAACATTAGGCTGACATCTGTGCACAAATGCCGGCGCCTTCATGAAGTGAATGGGCTCCCAACTGTCCTGTTGGCAGTATTGGTCAGGTTGAGCGATTGGTTTAGGCGCAGGGGTGTGAAGGACAAGCAGCCCGTCAGCAACAGGTCACATGTCATCTGCGGATACATCCTGGATGCCCCATTCATACACAAGGCCCGGCACTTCTCCATTCGTGACCTGCAACAAAATAAGGTTCATACAGCTCTTTCGGCTCGAAACAAGTTCTTCTGCAGCGGTGTAAAATGAGGCAGGATGGCACCACTCACGAAATCAGAGGTGTCAATCTCAACAAAGAAGCAACTGGCCTTCACGGTCATTTCTCCATCACAAGGCGGCACCTGACCAGCATCAACGAACGCTGAATGAGTGGCCCTGCGATAAGACCACAACACACCTTTCCGCAAAATTACGCACCATGTGTTATGGCTGCCCAGTCGAGCAGTCCAGGCAAAGCCCTGGACCGCGGCTTCTATATACAGAAGTCCTCAACTGCTCCTTAGCCGTTGAGGGGAAAACGGCCATGCGCTTGGTTCACGCACGTTAACCAAATCATCTATACAGCAGGATCATTCAAAATCGTTATCCTCCAGCATGACAGCCCGACGAATCATGAGACGGCCAATGCGCGAGATCCAAAGCTCTTTATCCTCCGCCTTGGCAGCAATGAGCAAGAAGGCTCTGCTGTCGCACTGGACGCAAAAAGAGTTCTCCTTTCCGGTCTGATCGTCAACCGATCGCACAGTGGAGCATTCAGACAAGCGAATATACTCCGTGGGATTTCTGTACTCGCCTTGTGTTCTGAAACTGCAAAGGTACTGCGGTGTGAGAACAAACCATCTCTGCCGCCATTCCTTCAGATGTCTCGACTGTTTGACCAAAAAGCCTTCCATGATGATGTCATCTCTGTGGATCACCACTGTTTCTGCCATTGCAGATGCCTCCTACGGGCTTGAGCTAATGCGAGATGATCTCTGAGAGCTGCGGGAAGCCATTTGAAAAAACAAAACGGCTTGTGCGCACTTCTCTGTCTGCTGCTACTGATTGCTTTATGAACCCTCGGTCTCTGCATCTTACCATTTTCTGTTGATTCCGTTGATTCCTTGCATTCTCTTAATATTCAGCCGAGCCTACAATGAAGTACTCCGCTTCTGCAGCACATGCTGCCGTCTAGACTACATGTCTCTTGGCTTCACGAATCCAGTAGATGCGGGCAGCCATGAAGGAACACTCACTCCGGCCTTGATTAAATCTGAAGATGATGCCGCCTTCCTGAGCTACTGCAATGCTTCCAGTCTTCTTGGCAACCATCAGATGCACCACAAGTCATGGTGCAGGGAAGACTCTTGAGGAAAGCAGCATCCACCCTACAGCTGCCCAGAGAAAGGCTCTCTGCTTGCAATGCTTGCCGGGCCATTGCCCGGCGCAGTCTCAAGGCAGGAGTAGGAAACAACTGCAGGGCCCTGCTCTGGTCCAAATGTTGACGGGATCGAACAGCAGCCACACGCAACAATCCGCCACACAGTCGAGACAAGCATTGTAGCAACATCAGGCTCCTGGCAACAAACGCACAGACGGTTGGGGCGTAACTGCGAAAATCCAGTCACGGCCTGTGAGCTTCGTATGTTAATAATTTCTGAGCAAGTCTGTCAGTGAGGGTCTAAGGTCGGCGCACGTGCGAACATCTGAGAAACGAGTTAATGACCTCCTGATGAGATGCCAAGTGAGAAGAGCAGAAGGCTCTCGGAGAACCCGGCTCGGCCTGTGATCTGCGTGAGGAACCGACGGACCTCATGTCTGCAAGCCACAGCAGAATCCCAGATCCGCATTCCACTTCATGGGCCCGAACATAGGCGCTGCATATAGAAGCAATGCGTCGCAAACAAGCCTCGTGAAGCAAGTGGTGCCATGTCAGTCCGAGCTCCTAAAAAACCAGGCTGTCTATCACGCAGGGCCTCTCCATCTGAAGCTTAGCACCTTGTGAGACCCGGTGCACGATAAACATGTGCTTGTGACAAAAGCACAGCATCAGTCGAAGGGGCTCCGGCCGTGGCCACCGCATCGTCCAAAATTAGAACGAGCGTTTGCGCAGTTGCAACGCTGATTCGAACCTCAATTCAAGCAAGATGGGCAAGTGACCGGCACTTGTCTGGAGAAGCTGTGGTGGGCTCGTGCAAGTTTTTGCAGGTTTCGCTGGCAGACTCCTCTCCCTCATACCTGGGCTGCTATGACACACATAGAAGATGTCCATGTATTGCCAAGGCCATCTCTTCTGAGACGAAGGCCACTCAGCTGCAGTATCCCCCTTTGCAAGGCCCCCTGCACAGTCCGAGCTTGCTCTCCAAACCCAGAAGCCACTTCAAAGTCCGACAGGCGCGCCTGAATCAAGCCCTGCATCATCGGAAGTCCCCTTGGGCGAAGAGTTGAAGCATCAGCTATTTCAAGCAGCGTTCAAAATCTTTGTGTCAAATGCCTGGTGCCTGGGCCTGAGCCCATGGCAGCGAGCGCGGCGGCTGCCGCTGCAAGATGCTCCCGGCACGCAGGGAGGAGCCGCAGAAGCAAGAACTGAAAGGAACAAAAAGGAACTCACAGCTCTCCAGCTTCATTCGCAGCTTCACCAGGAGCCCAGCCAGTGGTACAGAGTGTTTCCACACCACGTTCGTGCAGTTCTTTTCAAGGGCTTCCTGCAAACTTCAATCTGCGAGCTCACGATTCAGATGCAACGCCCTCACACACCACACACACTGACTGCTTTGAAGAGCAAATCCTCTTCTGACCATCTTGGCATGGGCGATGCAGTATGACGTATTGTTCTTATGGCAGCAGGGTGTCCAGCACTAGGCACCAAGCTTCAGAAGGGGCATGCCCCGTTCCAGCTCTTCTGGGTCGTGCTCCAACTAAGCAGACACAAGCATTGACAGCATCTACTGTCAAATCAAGCTAACATGCCTCGACTTTCGACGCAGTGATTTCTGCGTTTGCATCTTCGATCCCAACAAAGCGGCAACACGTGAACCTGAGCTTGCTTTCCGCAAGCATTGTGCGTCATTCGAATGAATTCAGAACGGCCCTTCATCTGCCGGGCCACGCAGCATTGTCCTTGTGCAACGCCACCAAACATGCAATACCTGACAGTAAACTCTTAGCACAAGGCGATTCTGGGACAACACACGCACGGCAGCAGGCGCAGAAGAGCTCTGAACGCCAGACCAGGATATTCAGCGAGTGTGTTCTTGGACAACTCTACCTGCATGTCACAGGTAACATACGTAACCTACGACTGTACAAAACCAACCAAGTCGGATGAGTGTCGAAAGAACCATCAGAATTATCAGCCCTGTACACTTTGGTCAGTGTTGCAAGAACGTTTTGCCTGCGTTTCTGCTGGGATGTGCTGCCAAACACAGGTAGAAACCTGCCACAGCAAGGACCTCTCCTGCAGCCTGTAGAAACCTGCCACAGTCTCTACCCGCACCTCCTCAGCAACGGGCTTGGATATGCAGAACTCTGGCCGTGAGTTGTCGCAGGAGTAGCAGATACACCTGATGCAAAATTGATGCAGGAGGATTTCGTGCTTTTTGTACAGCTTTCGCTTTCCCCGGAACGTTCGGTTGCCTGACTCTTTTTACTATGTTCCGGGGAATCATGTTAATCGTTGCCAAAGTGAAAAACAAACCTCCACACATTTTATGCAACATTGCTAAGGCATGTTTCAAGCTGACCACAGGTTCATACCTCCAAAAGGATCGCCTCCCGTGGGCATCGACGCGAGACAGCAAGCACCGGTCATGGGAGAGCGAGAGCTCCTGCATTGCGCAGCGCAATAGATCAAATTGCAAAGCTTACAACAAGAGCAAAGATGCGAGTGTACATTCAACCATCGAAAACATGGTAGGAGTCCACGAACCCAAATACTGCGACACATACTTCGCAGTGATTGTACGAGTCACATACAACAGGATGCACAGAACATAGACGAAAACACTCCACTCCGCACTCTGCACTCCATCCAGGCTCCACTCTAACCACGGTCCACTCCATCCACGCTCCACTCCATCAAAGCTTCACTCCATCAACGCTTCACTCAATCCATCTACACTTCATTCTCTTGTCCGCTTTCTTCTCCACTTTTCTTGTTCACTCTCCACACTTTACTCTCCGCACTCCACTCTCCATTCTCCACACTCCCCTTCACCACGTTCCATTTAACTTTCCACTCCACTTTGCACTCCAATTTCCACACTTCACTCTCCACATTCTACTCTCCACACTCTACTCTCCACACTCCACTACCACTCTCCAGTCTCCACTCTCACTCCAATCTTAACTCAACTCTCCACTCCATTCTCCACTCGTCACTCTCCTGTCTCCACTTCACTCTCAACTGTCCACACTCTACTCCCCACACGCCACTCTCCACACTTCAGCACTTTCTACTCCACCACTGTTTACTCCACTCCCCTCTCCACTCTCCACCATCCACCCTAAATTTTCATTCAACTCTCATCTCATTGTAAAACACACTTCACTCTCCAGTCCACCTTCAAATCCACCTTCCACTGTCCACTCCATTTTCCACTCGACTTCCGCGGTGACTGCTGACACTTCTGCTACGCGACAGAGACACGAGGGTCAAAAAGCCAGGATGGCAACCGCCAAAGGCCCTTCGTCCCTGTGACTGTTGACATGATTGACACGCGAACGAAGACGTGAGAGTCCAAAAGCCACGACACTTATGAGGATGGGGGGTGTCCAGCCGAGCAGCGACGCTCGCGCGAGGACGCTTCGCGAACACGCTGCGAACACAAACGCAACGATTCTTGGTCTCCCCCCTGACACCTGGACCCCATATTCCAGAAAACGCCAGCACACTGAGTCCGCCACCCCTCCAGCTGGGATAACCTCCTGCACCAAACGTCGTACGCAGACCAAAGTGAAGCCTGTCCTGGCAGAGAATGATGAAGCTGTGGTGAGTTCTGCTCAGACAAGGCAGCTTCTTGGCTGCTTCAACTGCTCTGGGTATGACAAACAAAATGCAGCCTGGGGCTCAGAAACATGCCAACGATGGCATGTGCATTATGTAGAGAACAGGATTGAAGCATCAATATCCTACGAAGTTCCGCTGTCCTGTGACATGCATGCATGGAGCAAAAGCAAGAAACAGAGCTCATCAGCTCCAGCGAGAGCATTTCATGAACCGGCAGGTCACAGAACTGCAAAACGAGTTGGATACACCGCTGCTGCGCTGAGCGAGATGGTCCCGACATAGCAAAGGCATTCTGTGTGATTGCATATCTGTACGAAAAAATCACTTGTCACCTCCGTCACCTCATGACTCTTCAAGCAAAGAGCTGGGGAATGCTTCGCGAACAAAGACGGCTGTATGCCTCGTTATTTGAACCAACTTCCAGGCATAACAGTTTGGACAGTCAAGCGGATCCATGCAAAGTGTAGAGCTTGGCACAGCGCCTAACACTCATGAAGTGCATTTGCCACGTTTTTAGCTGCCATCGGGGCTGCGCCAAAGCAACCTCGGGTCCGCGCCGACAGCAAAAGACTTCACAAGGAGACGAAACATCCCCCACTTTGGGGGTCGCCGTCTCATCCGCTGCACATGCATGCTGCACACCGGAGTCGCATGGGGACCATTGGCCGGGTACCATGGAGCTCAAATCGAATTCCATCTAGTCAGTGTGGCGCAACCTCACATTACATCCACTGCCAACATACTCTGACATGTCTGGCCACAAAAGTGCACACATCAATGTCAACGCATCAACAGCACATGGCAAGGAACTTTTGAAGCTCGGCACGAAGGTTTTCGAGATGGGCCTACACCGTTGAACCATTTGCGTGCACCACATCTTCACGAGTGCCGGCCTCTTGATGGTGGTTTTCCTGCAAATATTTCGTGTTCGAAGCCATTGATCAAGATAAGATTAAGTGGGAAGGGTCCTCTTCTTGATGCAGATGCTCTGCTACATGACCTGTCGTCAACACAGACATGAAGTGCTGCTGGAATTGTGAACCAACAAGACAGTTCCCATTGGAAAATGTTCATGCTACTTCTTGCATTGAATCAGGTTGGTCAAGTGTCTGCCTGCCAAAACCATGGTGATGGCCAAGAGGTGGAACTGCAAACAAAAGGCGTTGACGAGCTTTGCACCATGGCTCTGGATAGCTGTCATCGTTTGAATACTCATAAACATAGCTGACGTGGTGGCCTTCGGCGTGTTGATGGGGTGCAAAAGCTTGTGCAACTTGCCGCTGGAATGACAAGCCTCGATAAAAAAAAGCGTCATGTGGCAAACTCCTGAAAAGTTCCACAGCCTCCAGCAGCCACTCAAGGAAATATCCGAAAAGGCCAAGATACCTGCCAGCCACACGGATCATTCCTAAGACGTGCAGGTGCATGTGCTCTTTATTACTGCTGCTAGGGCCTGAGTCGGAAAACCAATTTCAGAACTGCTGCCCAGAACGCTGCTAATCCGGTCTTCGCATGGGCCTGCGGGTTTGCATATCGAGTGCCACAACAACATGGGCATCTGTAAGCCAATGGCTTTGTGGGGCACCACGGCGTGCACGTCGTTGCCTTACCAAAAACTGTTCATCGCAATGAATCTTCGGCGGATATGATACTCGGGAACAATTTGGTCACATACCATGTCCGGCCATATTGCTCACCCTGGTCCCGGAGTAATGAAACACTGTGCCTTCCGCTCATGAAACCGCAATACCCGTGCTGATCTGTAACACAAGCAACATCCATTGTTACCTTGCCCGCCTCTTGTCAGGACACTGCAGCAGCTGCAGATGTGTCAAAACCACCATGGATATGCAGAGCCAGAATGCATTGCAGCAATACGTTTTCAGCTGGCTTCCGGAGGTTGGATTGCATGCGATGCCGCAGGCCTGGATTGTTTTTTCGTGGAGCGGACGGAAAGCTGATGTTTGTGTGACACTGAGCTGGCAGCTCAGCTGGAGCTCAGCTGGAGTTCAGAAGCGGGTTTTGCATCTGCTATGTTCAGCAATGCAGGGGATGCTGGTCAGGATGAGGCTGGCCGCAACACATGGTGCGCAGCAAGTTGGAGTAGTCTTTTCAATGAGCTGTTCTTGCGGCTTATTTGAATATGTCTGAGGCTTGCATGCTTTCATGATGGTCTTTCGTGCCTGGCTCATATAGCACTAGTGCCGTGCTACTGCAGCAAAACTGGGCGCGTTGCTCATGACTTCAGTCTAGTAAATTCTGAATTGTGTTGCAGATTCAACAGACCTGAAGCCAGCGTTGAGCGGCTTGCGGTCACTGTGTGAGGCAGACATGGCGGTGCGGCGAAGTCACTTCGTCACAGCTGGTCTTGCGAAATGCTTAAGGGGAGAGGCAACAGCTACGTAACTTTCACAGCATCCGTCTGTTTCAGGTGCCCAGTCCAGTGGCAAGAATGTCCCGGCTGACAGCTGCGGCCGGGACAGGCACGGATGCATCAACATGATGACGAAGGAATGTGACCGGGTTCATCCATGAAACGCTAGAATACCCGCCCTTTTTAAAAGCCACACTCCGAACAAGAACAGTTCTGCCGAAACAACCTCAGTTGCCGAAAATGCAACGATCCAGCTTTGCAGTAGTTGTTGCCAGAATTGGCAATGGCCCACTACAAGCTTCAGATCACTGCAGGATCATGGCTCCAGTTGAGTTGCCAAACCAAATAGCACCACGGAACATATCGAAAGGACTCTAAAACACATTTGTCCATTCGGGCACTCTGCTTTGTATACATTTTACTTTTAACACGCCTCGATACGTTTTTGGGGGGAAACCCAATTGCAAGCAAATACATGCGTCAATGTAAACTCAATAAGTTCATGCTTGCGTATGTACACACGCCTGTCTTTTACTCAGTCAACCCAAAAAATCATGTCCATGACAACATGGACGGAAAATGCAGAATCGGAAAGATAAAAAAAGTCCTTCGTCCTTCGTGCGCGCAATGCGGATCCTGAGTGCAACGTTTGTTGACCTTAAACCGATCTCGAAACAAATATAGTTTTATGCTATACCCGTTAACAGCTGATGCAGTAGCACCCTGATGAGTGACGCCCAGATTTGTCCCAAGCACACGGATTGACTTCGTCGACCCCTGGCATCATTAACCTGAGTCTCTAATGCTTTGGTCCGAATCAGGCACATAGGCATAGCCATGCATAGCCGAATCACTGATTCTTATGAGCATGTTCGGCCAGACGGAAGTTGACAGAAACGTGGCATTGTCAGCACGAAGGGGGTTTGCCATCGAAAGACTTGCACAACAACGCTGCCGCAGAAACCCAGAAAAACTTGAAGTTTTGTCGCACACTGGCCGCATCCGGAGACACCCAATCTGAATCAACATGCTGAAAAGATGCGTTTTGCACCTGGTCAGTCCGAAGCCTTCAAGCTTGTCGTTTTCTGCAACTGTCCCCTTGTTTGGCCTCATGCAGCTCCAGGTCCTCTGAAATGGAACTCTCACAAAATCAACACTCTTTGCAACTGAATTCAGCACAATGAAGAAATCCTGTAGTGCCAACGAACCAGGTAATTGGTATCTTCTTGCTGAACCACTCCTGATTCTCGACATGCACGAGGAATCCGCCATTTAACTCGACAAGATGAAAAAAAAACCTTCGAATGTGACGTTTTCCTCTGGAGCGGCGGCAATCTTGCGAAACAGCAACCCTTTGCCGGCAAATGTGGCAAAATGAAGGTGGAGAGTGCACCTGTATGTCGTGCGCCCTCCACCGAACAACAATACTGGGGACCTTCTTCGGCGTCACAACTCTACCTTTCCCCTGTTGTTCTTCCTCCAAACCTGGGCCTGCCGAGCAAGACAGCCTCCACCTTCCATACTGCTGCACATGGGACTTCTTGGGCCTTACTATGCCGCGCAGGAGATCCAACGGCGTACTCTTTGCACTGGATCAAAGGCTGTGCAAATTTATTTGTCAGATTCTCCGCCTCTTATTTCTAATCCGTGCGCATCCATCCTAAGACGAACGTCAGCTTAGAAGACCGCATGAGGTGATGTGACAACTGCGTGTCTGGCTCAAGATTTCGGCTCAATTGGGGAAGCAGGAGGTAGTAGGCGGGAAAGGGCCAAAGGGGACCCAGCCTCTGTGCGTTTTTATCCCGGTGGTTTTCTGGCTGGCCACATCACTCGTGCTGTGTGCTGGCTGAAAGCATTACTAACCAGGCCAGCTTGGGTTTACCACAGATGCATCCGTTTAAAGGAAGGGAAAGCAAATACCCTGCAGGGATCACTGTGGCGATCTTAAATACCTTTTGATAATCTCTATCCCTCAGCCTAACCCCACACGCCATCCCATCTTAGTTCTGGCTAAATCATGCTTGCATTTTCACATTTGTGGTTCAGCTCCGGAGGTCTTTCCCCAGCTCAGACAACTTTGGTCGAAGAAACATGAGGCTTGCCGATTTGGCACGTAAGCATCGCATGATTCCGGTGCGTGCCACAACACGCGAGTCTTACACCAGCTCCTGAGCGAAATCCGCATTCTGACCGCAGACTCTGACTGGAACCATGCAAGCTCCTTGAACTGCATGCGCAGCCTAAGTCGCGTGAACAAATCTGCTTGTGAGAGATGCAAAGAGCGGCTGCAGCAAGCCAAGGTGCTCAGACATGGCATCCGTCGATCTTGCCTAGGTAGTGCAGGTGTAGGCGTCGAAGACGACTTGCAAATAGGTTTTTCATAAGGTTCGGACTTGCAGTGAGCGCCGCTGGGCTTCCAGCGCCTGCGTTTGCCTTGGTCTCAATTGCCTTAATCGAATCCGTCTTAAACCCATCTTGCAATTGCTGCAGGTCTGGCAAGCTGATCTGCGCTCCACGCTCCTGTCAGTGACTGCGATAACTTGCCCAGACTGCCGCGCATGAGCCCAAGCCTGCTCAGCCGCCAGCTCTGATCGGATCTCTTGTAGCTCCACTCGCAGAAGCCTCCGGCTGGGACTACTGGCTCGCAATCTGAACACAACTTGGTTCGAGCACACCTTATCTCGTCATTGGGGCCTCGAGGGCACTGATTGGCAGGAGGCTCGCATGTTGCATGTTCTGCTTCACATTTAAGTCACAGACCATCATCCCTGCCAGAGGTCAGAGGAACGGCCTGCTTTCGTTGTTATTTGTTTTGCCACCAACCTGATCCATTTGGGGTGGCTTTTCCTGGTGAGTAGAGATGGTCCAAGGCTCGAAGCTTCCAGAAGATCAGACAGTAATCATGCAATTTTTTTGGTGCAGGTAGGAATCTTAAGACTCAACACCGTTTTTACCTTCTTGGCTTCAGCCTTTGCGGCTCGCATCTGGCGCTCCTGGGACATTGGAGAACCCATGCTTCAGTCTGCAAGACGCCCCGTGCCTGACACTCCAAAGATGACACCAGAGGCTTCCCTGCAAGAAGTTGACTCCGGGCCTTGCTTCAGAACACAAAACCACCGGCTGAGGACGACATGCCAAAACTCGGCCACCTGCCCCCAAAGCTGCCTCTTGGCCTGGGCATGGAAAACACTGCCATGGGAACGTAACTGACACAATGCATGACGCGTGCACTTGGAAAGGCATTGTGCGCGGCAAAAATTGTCACATGCACAGGCGTCGTGCCGTCGGGTTGGAGGCGAATAAGCCGCAAAAGCCAGGAACCAGCTCAGCAGAAGTCAGAAACGAGCAGGGCTGGGGGCCAGGAACAAAGCCAGCGAGTGACACTTATTTACAGGAGCAGAAGAATCGTAAGCCAATGGGGTCCGTGCCGGGAACCGCGTTGAAAGGTAGCTAAGGTCTAAGCAATAGTCGAACCCTATCAGCTTAGGTTCATAGACGTGAGACGAATGAATTATCTCACCCAGTTCATTCTTAAATTTGTTTGACCCGTCACACTCACTCTTTTAACTGAAGGAACAACTTTATTGAATGAAGAAGTGAACAGGAAAAAATGCATGAACATAAGCAAGTGAGTGAAGAACATAATCAGAGTACGAGAAGAGGAATGAAGAAAGAAAACGGGTTGATTTGTATCCTTCTTTGAGTTCTTTCCTTTTCTTTTTAAAAATGTGAAGCGACTCAACCCCAAAAAGCTCAGAACCTAGACAACCCAAAACCTTGAAAACCCGAACATCCCAAACTCTACCCGAAACCCTTAAGTATCCTAAGCCCCAAACTAAGAGAGGGGTCGCTGCCATCGAGCGCCAAACTCGGAACACATGGCAAAACGCGTGCCAGACCGAACGCAAAAAAAAAAGAAACGGAAAGGTGATGGTCACGCCTTACGGTCCGTCTTCGACAGGCCAACAATAGGGTAGCCTTGCTTACGACAACGTCCGCACGCAACTAAGGGATGGCTGTATCCAGAACACAAACCACCCTTGTGTATAGAAAAGGACAATTCCAATTCCTGCATACTTTGCTTTTGGTGGTAAGGATTTAGGATTCAGGGTTTAGGACGGAATTAGGATTGGGGTTCGGGGCATCCTGAGCAAGCAGTATCCCCTTTTTGCAGGTTTCGGGTTTGGGAAGCGCTAAACGCATAGTCGCGCACGTGGTCAAGCAAAGCTTGGGGTTCGGCGCATTCTACCCCGGCTTGTGATGACGCCTTTCCAACGGAAGCCAACAACCGGTGATTCGGGGCCACATTGCAAGACTGCTCATGGAGTGAACGGTTCCGTGCAAATGTGAACTCCTTCTGTCGCTCTTCTCGCATTCTTGTCACTGTATCCCTTTACCTTGCTTGTCTCTGTAAGCCATAACCTGTGGCTGCAAGCAAACAGATGTCGGCTGAGCAACCCTCCTTGTCAGAGCTCTGCAAACACACGAGCGGCAGGCTCCAAATCAGGGTCTTGTTGCCCCAGAACACGGGCTAGCAGTCACCAATCAATGAATGCCCATGGTGCGGTGTGGAGTCTCATATTCCAACCTGCAAGTGAACAGACGTCACATCAAAAAATCGTTGGCGGCACCACGGTGCGGGGGGAAGGCAGCGCGGCACATTTTGACGTGCAAGCTCCTAATGCCTTACAGTGTAGAAAATGCGGGCAAGAATCGTCACAGGATTTGCAGGAACACATGGTTCATCATGAACTGGATGGCAAGTGACACTCCAAGTGCCAGAATCTGCCGGGAAGACCCCGTTCAAACCGCAGGACAGGAGCATCAACTACTATTTGCAATCGTCAAGTTCGGCCTAAAACTGCAGAGGTGGCGAAGATATTGCTAGCGTCCGTCTTTCGCAATGTCGTACTGACCGAGAAATCAAGCCGTGCAGCAAAAATTTGTTGCAACAGCGTTTGCCTGCAGGACCAGGGGAAAAAGGCTTGCAAGCAACATCTGGGCGAGCGCTTGTGTGGGCTGAAGCAGCCAACAGACATGGACCCAAGGCATTGGTGCATTTCATTTGCTGTGCCCGTATCAAGAAAACAGAAGAAGTTCATGCAAAGGTACTTCACAGAGCATCAGATCCAAATGGAAAATCCTCATTAGATGTTCTCAAACACGGCGCTTCAGAGAAGCATGGCACCGCTCCCCGATCGGCTCTCCAACGAGACAGCCAAGCCGAGCAGGACAGCTGGACTGGGAAAGGCACAGCCAGCATCCGTAAACCGCGAGGTTTGCCACGTGCCGCGCAAAGGGCATGTCTGAGAACGCAGATGTAGCGGGGTGAGGTGTGCGGTGCTGCGTGGGCCGCCCAAACTCGAATGTGGCACTGTCATACTGTCAAAGACTGGTGCTCTTGGTTTGGAGCTACAAATTCTGGATTGCTACCAACCTGATTGGTGGCTCGAATCGATTCGGCTGCCTCATACCGAAACCCGTTTTTGGATGGAATACAGCAGCTGTCCTTCAAAGAGCAGCCCAGATCTTACAAGCACCAACGCAAAAAATGGCAGCAGCAAGGCACAGTGAAACATGAGAAGCAGTAGCCACAAGATCGTCCTATGTTATGCCTAGACAGACAGAGAAGGCGATCAACAGCTTATCAACTGGAAGCCGAGCGCAACGATAACGGGCGATATCTACGAATCCAGACCGTGCCGCAATGATGTACAGCATAGCCGCTTAGCCAGGACCCATCCTCCTACTCCTTATCCCGGTCCTGCTTCAACTCCTCCTACCCAGGCAGCCTTGCGCTTTTGCTCTGAATTTGGAATTTGCATTTTGAGCGTTCGAACGATGCACCGCGGGCATAGTATTGCTTCCCTCATTGATCACACTGCAAATTGCCGATTTCCAGCCAAGGCCTGCAGAAGACCACCGAGCTTCAAGCGTTGACATGTCATGGCCGATGCCATTTGCAATGCGGCGCCGCCAGCTTGGGCCTTGCAGGATCAAAAGAAGCTGAGACCTGGAGAGATCTGATGCTAAGATGCCTGCACGTTGCAAGGCTGCTTGCAGAAACTCCTGCCTAGGCCGCCGTTACTGTTAGAGTAATCCACAAGCTGTGAAATCCTTGGGATTCAACCGCTTCTGCTCCTGCAGAACCTGCGATGGGCAACATGAAGATTCCAAGGTATCTCATCCTTATCATCATTAAGCTCACAGCTTGGCGTGCAATGAATACAAAAGAGTTCAACAGGATCTGCGACTGTCAGCATGCAGCGGCTGTCCATGCATCAGATGAGACGTCGGCTCCCGATCAGGCTAGAGGCTGGAACGTCGCAGCAAAAATCCATGAAGGGTTGAATGGAGGTGGATCTGGATTCTGCTCAGCTACAGGAGTTAGCAGCTTGCACTTGTGCCGGCCCGAAAAGCGCCTCTTCCCGCAAAGCTGCTAACCTCCCACTGAACAGAGTTTCATTAAACTTGCCAGGTCTGGCCAACTTTGGTCCTGACCTAAGCTGCACCGTAATCGCCTCCCTGCTTGCCTGCGCAGTCTGTTGCAGAATGGAAAGCCAAAGCCTCTAGTCTGGCCTCTTGCTCTGCCGCTTGAAGGCGCAGCTGCCTGGCCTCATCCACGCTGGAAAGTCGTGTATGCGTGTATGTATAGATATATATGAAGACAAATGCCCATTAATGCACTCTGGGTAAGTGGGAAACCACAAGCGCAGCATGCTCAAGTCTGCAGTCGAGCACCTTGACTCGAAATGCCGCGTCTGCCGTCTGCAAGGCTAGGGCATCCAACTCTTGCAGTGCAGGCCTCATCCTGGCGATCCATTGAGACGTCAAGCTTTGCAGGGCCTGAGACGGGGCACACACGTGACTGACGGACATTGACGTTAGAAGCCTGGCAGCCTGGCTCTGAAAAGATGTTGGCTTCCAGGCAAGAAGCCTTCAGAAGCATAGCTGCCAAACAGCGAGATCTGTCCGGCCATTGGTGATATCACCTTCCAAATGAGGACTGATGTGTATCTGATGTGACATCGGAAGGTGGGGTCGCTTTACTAAACCAAGTGCAGGTTAAAAGAGCGGTGGCGCTATCCACCGCCTCCTAGAGACCAGGAAAAATAACGAATGCTTCCTGGAACAGACGCGAAGCCGATATAAATCTGGTCAGCTCACTGGCACTCAGCACAACAACTTAAATAAGCGCGGGAGCGCAATAATGCCTTTAAGCCCCTAGCCCCTAGGCCAATGACGCATGACACTCAACTTCAGACTTGCCAGGAAGGCCATGGGAACAGAACACTAGTATCTTCATCAAGCGAGTGCTTGTCATGCACCCGGTTCCCTCTTCCTGGCCCCAAGACCCCCCAGCCAAAATGGCAAACTCTTTGCCGACCATTTCGACAATAAAAAAGACCAAGTACAACGACCTCTGGACACTTCGTGACTGACGTACACCTAGGACCTAAGCATTCTTGCTGGTATGGACTCTCGCATCACTCGAACTCACCGTCGACGTGTTGGCAAATGTAAACTGACATGTCAATGACAAATGCCTCGGGAATTTGCTGACTCGGCGATGAATTCGCCCTGGGAATGCTTCACGAAGGCTTGGCATCTGTCTTGCGAGGACTGGCATACCTCGAACCTGCACCACAGAATTGCCAAAGCCACCAACTTGGGCGCCAGCTGATCACGCGACCTGCCAAGTATGCAGTGACGATCAAACGCTCGTATTTGAGCATAAGACCTGCCTCGGCAAGTAGTCCATTAGGCCCATATGCTGTGAAAAGCCCTCCATGTCCACAAGGTTACACAAACATTCCGCAACTCGCAAAACGTAATTGAAAAGCATCCTGCTGAAACAACCAAAGCGAACAAGCAATCATGATGTTCTGGTTGAGACTTGTCCGGCACACTGAAACAGACAGGCACGGCGTCTGCTCACAATCTGCTGGTCTCTTGTGTTCCAACGAGCTGAGCACCCCAACTTCGTTGTCCACTTTTCGCCGAATGCTTGCACACTTCACAAGCTGAACAGGACAACGCTGACAGGCTGCCGATGCCTTTGCGAACAAGACCGAGGTCTTTATGTAGTACTTCTCAGAAGCCATGCAGCAGGATGCCAAAGTGGCCATAAGTGAGACACGGTTGCTAGCATCTCTGCCTAGAATGATGCCATATCGATAGCTCGTACAAATCTACAGGCTTTGACTACGATTTCTTTGCTGGACCAGTTTGAAGAAGGTCATCAGGGCCATCTTCCCACAAGAGCCAGCAAGCATCAGAAGGCAGCATCAGGTAGAAGCGGCCTCCTTGCCACACACAAACTCAGCTTTGCTGTCTAAAGTCGCACCCATGGCGCTTGTCCTTGCAAAGTAATCTGAACCTTTCTTTGAAGGACATCTCCTGCCCAGGCAAAAATGCAAGGTGCTTCATACTTCACACCAGACAATGACTCCCAAAACACTTGTCTGCCCGTTTTTTCATGTCTTTGATGTGACGCACTTTCTTTGGTTCATATCGCCTGTCCACGTGGATTGTGGAGAAAAAAGGTGCTGCAAATTTTGCTTGCGTTTTTGGATGATAACACGCTTTCTCGTGGAGCCTTCAGGCTGCATAAAGTGAGGCTTGCGGCTAGGGGTCCACATGTTCTATGCAGGGCTTATTGGCTTTGAGGGTTTGGGGGATTGTTTTAGGATCAGGGTTTGGGATTTCATTGGGGTTTCCAGCTGTATGGATTTCAGGCTTCAGGAGTTGAATTGGTTAGGATTTGAAAGATTCACAGTGAACAGCTTAACGTCCAAGGTTCTGTCTTGTCAGCTCAGCAGCCAAGCTTCCATGGCAAGCATATGTGGAAAGGCCTTTGGAAAAAGCGTACTATGAACAACGCCTGCTGTCAAGCTTTTACCCCTCCAAATAGACCGTATGCGTCTATGACGCCAATGAGAGCTCACGTAGAAATACGAGACACATTGGATTCATTGTGGCTGCATGAACTTCACCATCGCTCCTCCAGGAAGAAAATCAAAGGCCAGAGTTCAAGGAGTTTGTCAGGGCACGAATGGTGGCAAAGCCTACCCCAAATTCTGCCAGCAACACAAACAAAAACTGCGGCTTAGCTTGACGCTTTCTCCACGCTCTTTGAATTTCATGGTCATGGGATTCACGGGTTTGGAGGCTTGCGAAATATGCAGCTCAAGCATTTCAAGCTTTCTCTCTTGGGTTGACAAGTTGAGGGCACTTGTGATTCGGGAGGTTCAGAAAGTCGGCGCTTCAGCGTGGAATTCCATGCAGCTGGGGTTCTTGGCAAGGTTTCAGGTTGCGGTGTTTTAGTGTCTGAAGGTTTTCAGGTTTAGGGCTTTAAAGCTTTCGGGGTCACAGTTGAGGGGTATGGGCAAGCCTGTGGGGTCTCGGGTTCGCCTGAATCCTTTGTCCGCTGAAAGATAAGGAAATGGATGCAGGATCTAGACGTAACTGCTGCTTGGGCATATGGGTCATCAGAAGATGGGCAGGCAGGTGCTGCCAGCATGGACTGAATGTGACTGGGCTTTAATGGAACTGTAATCTAAGAGTTGTCACTCATTTTTCAGGCTAGGCCACTCAGCATTCCAAAGCCAAACTTGCATGCTGGCAATGCTGATGGGGATGATGGGGAAGCACACAAGCATCAACTAGAAGACACAAGCGAACCAAACAAAGACACGGAAACCACAAAAAGACACACATCTTGCTCTCCAAGTTGCTAGACGTGTTAATCATCCTTTCCTGACCTTTCCAAGCGACAGTCCTCATCTGCAACATCTTCCGGCCTCTGCTCGTCAATGTTCATGAGCCTGAGTGACTCAGCTTCAGAACTCCCTGTTGTTTTGTTCATTCAGCTGCTTCAATCTATTCAAACGACTCTGCTTTTGATTGAGGTCTGGAATATTGAATACCATTCTTTGAGTTTCCTTTCTAAGCTTCCGGCGCTGGATCTGCTTTGCACTCCAGCAGCGACTGACACACCTGGATGCCACCATTAATTACAGACCGCACAAACCCACGAGTCAATATGGCTGATGTCAAACGGAGCTTCTTCAGGCGCGGACTTGCAAGTTGCCCTCCTTGCAGGCAAAATGCAGAGCACTCCAACCGTCCTCCTCGACCTGTCCACAAGCAAGGCTTGTTGAACTACATGTTTGTTGAAGACTGTACATGCTGACTTAGCTTGGGACAGCATTGACTTCTGCGCGAGCTTGTAGCAATCGTTTCACACAATCTACCGAACCTCACAGGGCTGGTCAAAAGGCCTTGATGCTCGTTGAGAAATCTGGTTCCCCAATGAGCCAACACCGCTTTGAACTATGGATCGTCTGGGACAGCTCACTGCAACAGGGAGGGCACGTGCATCCCTTGCGAAGTAACATCAACTATCAGTTCTGGCTTGGGCACAAGCCTTTCTGTGCAGCAAACCTTGGGCACACTTGTTCAGTTCAGCGCTCTTTGAGGAAGTCCTGGGGATTTGGCATGATCGGCGTCATGCCAACCACAGCTGGCTCGTCGCCTAGGCAAGGGTCGCCCTGCATAACCGGGATGGCTACCCTAATGCCTTGAGTATGTCCTTGCGACTTGCTGCTTGATGAATCGGTTTTGGCACGGAAGGACACCAGCTGGATGAGGCACACAACCAAACTGGAGGACCGGTTAACGGCTCACGCTAGAACAACTTTCAACAATCCTGAATTGAAACCCACAGTGTCAACTGTCGCTCTAGGCTGACAAGTCACCCTGTCCTGCCACAAATCAAGCTACCTCTTCAGGCTCATAACAGCGCTGCACAGTAGGAGATCCGCTCAGACGCAGACCGTTTCCTCTCTTTCCAGCATCGGGCTTTTGCGGTTTCATGACCTCATTATTATCCCACGTTCTATAGTGCGCGCAAACACACTAACACACAAAATTCACATATCAAACCTGGGAAGTCCTGCCAATGGCCGTCGCGTTTCTGTCCATGCACCTTTGTCCAGCGCTTCGCTGACACCCCGAAGGTTGCCCTGCGGAATGGGGGAGAGAATGCACTACGCAATCTGATAAACCAACTTTGCAAATGCCTGGCGAGCATACTGCAGAAGTTCATGATTCAGCAAGACCTTCGTGTAAATTGAAGAACGCTCATGTTAGAAACTAAAACAAGCACCCAAGTTTGCAGCCTCATCACTGATACGGGCCCCTCCACGATTTGCAGATGCCACAACGCTTTTCACGCCTTCCTGGCATTTCCAACACCATCTACCAGGCCACTCCACGCGTATGAGGTCTTCTTCCCTTTACACGCAACCTCCAACGCCGCACAATTCACTACCACATCATCATCCCATGTTGGCGAACCTGGGCTACAGCTCACTGACCGCGGTCTATCTTTTGCACTACGCACACATTGACTTGTTTCGCATCGCCTCTGGTGGCGTTGGTAGTTGGCTTCATTTTAGCCTCAGGACACGTCCAAGATTGACATAGGAAATCGACAAGCGGCACTGCCGGGATGCACGCATCATGTCCATCACTTCCATCACAAGTTCTGAGCACATCCAGACCTCCGCAACAGCAGAGAACAACAATCTGATCGTGATCAAAATCAATTGTTAAGCTGCTAAGCGCTTCGCTTTGGCCCATATTAAGGCATGCGACGTGCTTGAACTCCAGGCTCGCTGAAGCCAAGAAAAACTGCAGAAAAATGAAGCACAAAAGCACACGGGTCAATTTTCTCCTCGAATCTGTCAGCCCCGGCAATTGCACCCTGAGCTGGCAACTGCTTGCTGTTTGTATTTTCTTACAACAACCCCGGACAGCACCTTGGACAAAAGGGTGAGCAGCACTTTGGACAGCAATCGGAGAGCACCTTGGACCAAAAGCTATGTACCGACCCTCTTTTTTCCTTTGGTTTTTAAAGCCAATGACAAGTCCACAAGATCCAACCTGTGGTAGGCCCGTGTATTGAACCCGCAACCAAGAATGGCATGTCAAGTTTTCCTCAAGCTCAAAACAAAATGCCAACTGAGAAGACAAAGAGCTGTCTAGAACTGAAAGCCGGACGCAACTAGTTTTACAAACAAGGGGTTATATTATGGTTCGCAGCTGACAACATGCACTGATGCAATCATTCGGGCGAAACACTCTTTTTGTCCAAGCTTGATAGTTCAGGCCAAACGCGGACAAATCACGCCAATCCCTTATCCTGCAAAATGGCGAAGGTGGGTTGGGTGGGTTTTTCGCTCCCAAGATCCTGTGCCTCCCTTCTCTCCCCTCCACTTCCGTCCCGTCCTGTCCGCTCCCCTCCCAGAGAAAACGTTTGAAGGCATCGCAAATGATTCACATGAAATATTTGCACGTGTGAAACAACAGAATTCCAAAAAGCTGCTGTCAATTTTTCCACATTTTTTCAAATCAGTGCAACAGGCCGTAAAATTGCGACAACGCATTCTGAAATTGCTTCTACCTACACTGCATTCTCAAAGTTATTCACGCATATGATGTATATCTTGAACGCTCAATCTCACAAGTTCCCATACTGGGTATGGAAATCAAATCTACTCACAGGCAGCTGACAACATGTACTGATGCAATCATTCGGGCAAAACACTCTCCTCTACCAAGTTGGACGATTCAGCCCAAATGGGGACACAACATGCGAACCCCTTATCCTGCACCAGTCTCGAAAGCGCAGGCAGGACGGGGTTCAACTGTACCAACTGTACTTCCCCACTTCAAGCACGTGTTGGGCAACGGCCGGTCGTCAAACGGCGACCTTGGAAAGTCACTGGTGATCTTTTGAAGTTGGATGAACAGGATAATTGCGTTCTGAATGGTTGCACTGCGCCTGTTCAAGACCTACCACAACAAGCTGCAAAAGAACGCATTATTTCCAAAGTTTTCTGGAAGGCACCCCAATGACTGGGCACATCAAATAGAAAAAAACTTCACAAAACTCCCGCCCAACAAACGTGGCTCCACCAAATATACATATAAATATGTCATTACAGTCAGCTCAGCACAGGACAACGCGGACCTTTTCTTTTTGCAGCAATGGGGACTGGAGTTTTCTTGTCAAATGCGCATGCCACATAGCACACATCGGGATGGCGGCACACCCTCGTATCCCTATTCGTTATTGCCGCATTCGGCACGAGTGGCCAACCCCAACCCAGGGCGGGTGGGCGGGACAAACGAAAATTTCTACGCTCGCAGTCGAGCCACAAAACTGCCATGCAACAAAGACATGTCACAACATGAGCCCAAATACAAATGAAATGCGTGCACTCACAAAACGCTGAAAACACGGAAATTAAAGCATCGGAGAACCCCACATGTGTCGTGTAACCCGAACCCAAGTGAGACAATGCTAGGATGCCACGCCCCCGATAATTTCAGCTGGATTGTTTTTCAAAAAAATATTTCGCAGGCCGAATTACTTATCAAAAATTTCAGCTGGATTTTTTTCGGCCAAAAAAATTGCGGGCAATGTTATTTGTAAATAGATATGCCTGCAATTTATTTCCGCCAATTGCTTTCTTCAAGAACAAATTTGGCGAAAAAAATTGCAGTCAAAATTGTTGATGACTTTTTGCTGGAAATTTTCCTCAAAAAATATTACAGGCAGAACTATCTAAAAATAATTTCAATTAGAAAATTTTCCCATAAGAAAATGTGCAGGCCGAATTATGCATAAATAAATACAGCGGAATTTTCTTCTCCAACAAATTTGCAAGCAATGTTATTCATAGATATTTTTGCCTGCAAAATGTTGTGGCAAAATCTTCCAAATGAAATTGTTTATAAATAGTTTGGCCTGCTGTGGGAAAGTTTCCATTTTTTCATAAATAGTTTTGCTTGCAAAGTTTTGTTGGAAAAATTTCCAGCTGAAATGATTCGTAAATAATTGTGCCTGCAATTTTCTTTGTGGAAAATTTTCCAGCTGAAACTATGTACAAACAATTCGGCCTGTGAATTTTTTGTGGGCAAGTTTCGATCTAAATTGTTTATAAATAATTTTGCCGACGAATTTTTGATAAAAAATCGAGCTGAAACTGTTTATAAATATTTTTGCCTGCAAACTTTGTCGCAAGTTTTTACTTTCCATGTTTGCGAAAAATCGCCATCGACCAATAACGAAAGTGGAATGTTGCGAGACAAAAAGGTTTGTACCCCAAAAGCCCAACCAAGGATTCCAATGGAATGCGCAAACATTTGGGGAAGAGGGGGGAACCTGTGAATGTCTAAACGCGTGATATCGGCAAATAATGCGAGCACTCAATTGCTTCGGATCGCACAGCCCAGCATCTTCGGTATGCGATGCTGAACATGGCACATGTCACAAGCGTGGGATGGGTGGGACTTCCACAACGCACCGAAAGGCGTGAGCCTCCACCTCCCGTTGGATTTGGGCCCATATATGCCCGGAGAAAACACATATTCATAAAACCCTGAAAACTCAAGAGTCGAATGGAAAATCATGGTTTCACCGAAAAAGGGAAAACAACATGTGTGGTAAATCTGAAACCGGGCAGACTGAAAATACCACAACATGTTGCATGGCTGTACAACTGACATGTCTGAAATGCACAAAAGGAAGCATGCGCGCAAGCTGACTCCTCCAAAGCGGGGATACGTTTTGTGTTTCAAACATTCGTCGGGCCCCCTGAGGGGTCAGAAGATCTAGCGGTTTTGGGTGGACCGGTTTCACTTCTACTTAAACCTCCTTGCTTCAATTTATTAAAACCATGCTGTGGTAGTGTTGCATCCATTTGCTCAAACTTCTTTGTGATGTCCTCATAAATGTAATGCGTAGCTAAACCTTGGATTAGGGTTTGGCTAAACCCTAGATTAGGGTTTAGCTAAACCCGAGTTTAGGGTTTACCTAAACCCTAATTTAGGGTTTAGCTAAACCCTAATTTTGGGATTAGCCAAACCCTAATTCAGGGTTTAGCTAAACCCTACTTTGGGGTTTAACTAAACCCTAATTTAGGGTTTGGCTAAACTCTAAATTAGGGTTTAGCTAAACCCTAAATTGGGGTTTAGCCATTTAGGGTTTAACTAAACCTCAATTTAGGGCTTACCTAAGTCCTCATACAGGGTTTAGCCAAACCCTAACATAGGGTTTAGCTGAACCCTAATTTAAGGTTTAGTCAAACCCGAATTCAAGGTGTTTAGCGGCTTCTGTATACATGCATCGCCCCTTACCCATTGAAATCCCCTTTAGCTCCCGCTTTCGGAGGTACTGATCCCAAAGCTTTACCCGCGCAAAGCCTTTGAGTTTTACGGCATGTCTATTCTCAAGCGGGCTCCAAAACCCACCTTTTACCC
>CAJNIZ010044536.1:17441-33426 GCA_905231905.1 Symbiodinium pilosum | reverse complement strand
GGACCTTTAGAACAACCCTCATATAAAACCGTGACCACCTAGTAATTAAATGTATTCCATGTTTCTTCACAGATATGGTAATGTCGACCTCGCATTAATGACCCCCCCACTCCCTCCCCTCCCCTTCGACTGATTGATTGATGAATTTAGGTTTCCAGGGCCCCGTGAATAATCATGGCGGAAAATCCTGGTACGAAGTAATATCAATTTTAGTATTACCCTGAGGGTCCAAGTACCCAAAGAATAGGGTTTTAGGGCCCAAATACCATTGATAGTATAGTAGTTGGGCCCTAAAGCCCAAATATTTTGCGTCCTTGGACCCTCCAGGTTAGCATGAGTACGAGTAATTGTGAGAATCAGTAGTCAAGGCAGAGCGAAACTACATGAAACAGCTCTGCTGCAATCTAGCTGTGAAGCTGCCAGAACCGGGGCTAAGGTTTAGGGTTTAGGGTTTAGGGTTCAGGGTTAAGGAGTTTAGGGGTTTAAGGGTTCAGGGTTTAGGGTATAAGTGAGCCTCTACTGCGAGGCGGTGCCTCTGCAAGAACGGAGCTTCTGCAGCAAGCAAACTCTAAATTCAGTCTCCTAAACTTGCCAAGAGCAGTTCCATCAGTAAGCAACTTTTAAAGATGATCCCCTGAAACATACAAGTTTAAGCAACTTTCAACATCTATCCCTGAAACAAATATGTTTTGGGGATTTAGAATGGCTCGGGGAATCATAATTGTGTTTTGGCGCTGGGACTTTAGAATTGTGAGGGTAATTCTTAATGTGACGTCAGCATTAGTTGCAGCGAGTAGAAGGGCCCAGATTCAAACTAACAAATGCTCTTGGCCTCATACCCTTGTCCCTTCTGTATTATAAGTACTCCCAGAAAGCGCACCTAATTTCCCGAAACACACATATTCTGCCCTGTGTTTCAAAACGTTTTTTGTGTCACTGGGGCTCCTTTAGCCGAAGCCTTGACATATTCTATAACCAAGAACCCTAAAGTAAAGTTGATTTGGGGGGCTCTATAGAAATTGAATTTCTATGGCTCGCTTTTTAAGGAATTATAGCGATTCGGGGTAACAGCCTTAAACATTATGTTAAAAACAATCCTTGTAAACACTAAACCTTCCGGAGGGGGTCTGATGATCAGGATCCTACTATGCGCGAGCAGACAATAGCGATGCACCCCCAGATACTACGATCCTCACTCTTGGGGCCCAAACACTCAGCAACGAACAGTTTCTTTCAGGTAGACATCCCGAACTACTTTCAGGGGGAACTCCAAAATCCTTCAATACTCTGTAATACCCCAAAACCCTAAGCCCCAAGCCGCTTTAGCGGGAAGCCTGGGAGGCCCAATCCCTCCACTCCTCACATGAGAAGTGTTTTTTTGGTGGTTGAATCCCGTAACATTATATTTCTTATATAGAATACTATACCCCAAAAGGAGGAAATCATCTTACTCTGTAGTGGGTACCATAATATCCCCAAAACAAATACTACTCACATCATGATTATCCCTACTTAGAGTCAGCGGGACGTAGTAAGTAGGTTAACACTGGGGATACTTGGGATTACTACATGGCCTGTAGGGGTTATACATATACTTACTAAGTCCCTTTGACCCTCCCAGCATCCTCCCTGCATCGCCCGAAAATTTCTGGGTTAGGGCTTCCTGCAACTGTACTGGAAACTCACAGCTGCTCATTGCTCGGACCCGTGAGGGTATGACCATTTTCTTTTTTCGGGCTTCAAGGGCGTCCACAAATGAGTGGGGTCCAAAAACGAAAAAAATCCTTGGTCTTGCGATTATTATGGTGACCCTTTCAGAGAAGCCTGCGGAGTACCCTTCACGAAGCGCTGGTTGCCTTCAACGGAGAGGCGCCGAGGCAAATTCACAAAGCGGTGTTCGTTGTTAGGTTCTTGGAGGCTGAGGTTTGCATGGGGGCCTCCATCCGTTTGTGGGGGTCACTCTTTTGGGATTATCATATACTGGGTCTATATTGGGGCCCATGCTTTTTTGACCCCAACGAGAAAAAAGCCAATGGGATAGGACAATATGTGTATTGTTTAGTGCTCGGCTTACATCTCAAACTTGCTGGCCCAACAGTGAGCCCATTTTCACAGGGGGCGTAGGTGTGGTTAATGGATCTACCATAAGCGTGAACAGCTCTTCACAGGTCTTTCTAAGGCTGAAGGTTGCTTGCAGTATGGATTTTGGTCAGAGAGTACAAGACACGTCATTGGGTCTGGCATAAAATCTGTGAATCCTGCGTTGCTAGCAGGCTTCAGCATAACTGCTACGCTGCCCCAGAGCACAGGTGACGTAGCTCAAGAAACTCAGTGCCAGCAGTCACAAATAGCAACTTAACGGTGCGTTTAAAGGTTTAGGGTTTAGGGTTTAGGGGTCTACTTGGATGGCCAGGGGGGGCTTAGTAAGTAGGTTAATGCTCGGGATAATTGGGGTCACTAGGTGGTTGGTAGGGTTTCTAAGAATACTTACTAACCCTAAACCCTAAATCGTAAACCCTAAACCATAAACCTGGGAAATTTGGCAAGGCTGTGGCATGGGATATCTGGCGTGATTGCTGTTTTGACTCCAATGCTAATACCATTCTTACCGGGACCCCAACTGTAGGGTTATGGGTTAAGGTTTAGGGCTTAGGGTATGTAGGCAAATAATGGCCATCGAAGCCATTCAAGGAAATCCCAACAAGCTATAACTCTACACATGTTCCAACTGAATTCAAAATGGCCATCAACACCCATTGAAAGCAGGCTATAGCTCTACCCATGGTAGGGGCGGGGACTCTGGTAAAGCCTTTCGTGTCACCGCGTGATGCTGCAGCTTGAAGCTTAGGAGGGTCACGGCTACTTTAGCGTGGGGTTAGGATACCCTACCCTAGGGTAGGTTTCGGGGGGCCATATGAAAATTCAATGCTCATGGCCCTACAAGGCTTATACAGGAACTAAGGGCAACATATCTGTATATCTGCATCTATTCACAACTGTTTTCTGACCTAACCTACACCTGAGAAACAACCCATGAACCTTCAAGTACGTAGTCTGTGTTGAAGACATGTGTAATGTACACAAAAGCACCTGTATCCACCACTTCCGGGCTACGCCCCATTGTACCCTCCCCGGATATTGGGGTGTCGAATACCAGAAAACGAGTCAGATCACAGTATAAAAGACCTTTCAAGTATGTTGTCACTTGTTCTTCACTGGGAGAAAATCACAGTGTGGGGTCTTGATGTCTGAAAAAAACCAAGGACAGACGCTGCCTCCTCGTTGGGAGCATAAATTAGATGTAAGCCCAGTTTGCATTGAATTGTCCAGTCTCATTTGCATGTATTGGGGTTGCATATGCCCAAACCCTAACACCTACATAGCCCAGGAGGTTCGGGTGGCACCTGTAACCTGAGCAGGGCAGCGGGCACTGTTTTCAGATGAGCGAAATCACACCTTGACCCCGTCTCAAAAAACCAATACAATACGAAGAAGCAAAAGCAAGTAGCGTGGCAACTCAAAGCCTGAGGAAGTTGCCCGGTCGCAAGCCCTGTACACTTTCTGTAGACCACACAAAGCCTCCATTCCCTGACTCCACTGGCTTACAAACCCTTTGAACTGTCCAAACAATCACCACTGCGCCATCACGGCAAATTGGCGAAGCATCCTTTTTGATTTCACCATACCGCGGGCAGCCACTTTTGCAAGCTTGTGAGCAGAGATGGTCACACAAGCAAAGTATAATCATGCACGACAGGCATTTCTGACGAGCTAGCTCCTTACTTGTTTCATGGCTAACGGGCCAGGGGCCTCGGAGTTTGGGTCAGCGAAGGCAATTATCCACTACACCATGAAGCTTCTGAACCACCTGCGTGACCTGGGTACAGGACCCCTCTATCCTATGCAGACCCCATAGACCCTCATAGACCATGTCTACTCGACACAGTCTTGGCTATGCCCATACTTCGATCTGCCATGCCTGCACGCAGCATCTGCATTGCCTGACCACTCATTAGTTACTCAGAAGAGACTGGATGGTGGAAATAGCAGCAACTCGTAGCAATAAATCAATGGTAGAGCCGGTAGCTTAAAACACATCATGTGCATAACAAATACAAAGAAATAGGAATGCAAACAGCGGCAGCAACACTAGGGCTGAATTAGTAAAGAATTAGTATGCGGAGCACGAACAGTTCTGGTATTTCTCGATACTGCTTGCAAGAATGGAAGTTTTAGGTCGGGATTCGGGGTCTGGCCCGAGAACTCATGACCAAAATCCTATTCCTTGACAACCATCCAATTCTAGATCTTAAACGCGAAAGAAACTGATAAGTCAGTAAGCCCTAAGAAACCTACGAGGAGGGATGGAGTATTTCTGTCGGGACCAAGCGGACCCTTAGCAGCTCTATGGCATATGCCAGTGCCTACAGGACCTGGGTTCAACACTCTTTGCACAGCACGCAATACACACCAACCCTCTAATGGGGCCTTAGTACCTACTATTAGGAGCAAAATACCCGCATTCAGGGTACAAGGAGGGTCTTGGTGGATAATGGTGGGGGGAGGGGCATTATCAGAAGGAGATGATTACTTGAGTAACGTTTTTTTGTGGTTAAACCCAGTAAGATAATATTCCTCATATAAAATACTATACCCCAGAAGGAGGGTATAATCCTACCCTATATTGGGTACCGTAGTATCCCCAAATAAAACACTACTCAGTTGGAGTTTAGGGCCTCAGTGTGTCGGGCCCCTATGACTGACCGTGATTTCAATCTTTTCAGAACCCAGCTTGCTGCACGTAAGGGCTCTCTTTACGGTGCTCCTCAACCCTTGTCTAAAACAGGTTCACCCATGGGTTCCTGAAAGCTGTAGGTGTGGGATCATGGAAACGAAAATGGAAAAGACTATTTAGGGTTTAGGGTTTAGGGATTGGGGTTCCGGGTTTAGGAACCCAACAACGCAAACATTTCGAAGTGCGACTAAGTCCTGAATGTAATCTCTCCTGGGTTGGGCCACGGACCTCCCTGGTAGTCACGGTAATACTCAGCTTTGTTGTTCTGGTTCCCCTAAGGGTCCAAGTACCTAAGTAGCATGTAGTTTGGGCCCAAAATACCAGTATAGGAAGCTGTTTAAGGCCAAAATTATCTACTATTTGAGTACTTGGACCCTTAGGGTTCTGGTTATGAAGATTGCAGCTATCATTGTTCTGTACTAGTTGACTTTTACAGCCCAACTTTTCAAAGACTTAGAAGATACAGGATTTCAAAAGCCCTGCCTAGGATCGGGGTTTAGCCTTCAAGGTTCAGGGTTGGGGATATTTCCCCAATAGTGAAGAATCATATGGAAAGAACATGGACATTCAATGGACATGAGCTTGTAGAGGGGCTTACAGGGATTTGACAAATATCCCCAGGGATAGAGCTGCTTGGCATGTGGACCAAAATATCCAACATGGCCATAAAATAGGTTTTCTTTTGAGTAGGCCACATTTGGTTGTGGGAAGGCTGTTCCCAATAGTTGCTCATTTGCGACACTTGAATACGTACCTGCAAGCGGGGTTGTAAGTTAGCCATTCTCATTCTATTTCCAGTTATTACTGCCCATGAACCCTCCACAATCAATCAAACCTTAAACCCCAAAAGCAGAAACCTCGATCTGCCCCGTGACACTTAAATAAAGATAGATGTTGATTGCAGGATCTATAATACGCAGCCATCAAAGTCTGAGTAGGTATAGGGTTTAGAGTTGTCCCTATGCAGTACCTGGACCCCCAAAGTATGTACATAATGGCCTTTGGGACCCATTTTAACATCTTTTTGGCCGTGATTTTACCCATACCTTTGGGGTTTAGGCATATACTTCCGGCTCAAAGGGACCCCCCTACCCCGGAAAATAATGTTCTGCAACTACATGCATCCTCTGGGCTATTTACAAGAAACTCAACGCTATTCCCTCAAAGCCTAAAACCTGAAAACCTATTATGGGCCTTACAATCCTCAAACCTTAAAACCCCTAAACCCTGAACCTACATGTTCATACATATATAACCCCAATTTAACCCTATTATAACATAGTAGTTTCCATTTTCTTCTCTATTATCCCTATATAACCCCAATATAACCCCAACCCTAAACCCTAAACCCAATACTATAGTAGTTTCCATATTCTTTTCCATTATCTCTATATAACCCCAATATAACTAGAAAACCTCAAAGAACCATCTCTATCTCGCCTCGCCAGGAGAAACGGATGCGGATTTGGTTGTGCGCACCTTCATTTCCTTGGCGGATCGGTTTTTGATGATTTGGCGTTTAGGGCTTAGGGTTGCGGCGGTTAAGGGTTTAGGCGGTGGATTCCTAAACCCCATCATATCCCCTATATAACCCTATATATCTTGAGGGGATGGATTCCTAAACTCTATCATATGCCCTACATAACCCTATATATCCCCCTATCACCCCTATAAAGGTACCCCTAAAGTGCTTGGGATTGAGGTCCTTCACTTCCTTGGCTTGGCAGTTAGGGGCCCCAACTACCCTACCGCTCATTAGTCAGTGTGAACTGGGCACTTTAACGGCCTCCAAATTTATTTATGAATACGTTTATACAATTATGGGAATGATTAATTATCCGAAAATCTCACCTAGTGAAACTACATCGCGCCCGGCGCTTGCCGTAAAGCTGCGCCTCCTAGCATGAGATCGCCTCGAAGGCGCACTCCCATGCTTTAGGGTTTACCCAAAGGCTCCAGTGTTCATTTTTGGATTTGTTCTGTCTTTTTGGTAAAGGAGCATAATTAATATAGTACCCAAGAAAGACGTACATAGGAGGGTCTGGATCGAGCTTAGGTCATCCCCACCCATGTCCTTATGCGAGAGTTTCTCAACCTAAGGGTCCTCCAATCCGCCTCAACAACGCTGTAGCCCTTAAAGAACCCTATACGCAAACGAGAATGCAAAGGGACCCCCCTTGCAACCACAATGCGAGTTAGTATGGCACTTAGTCTAGGGGGTAGAAGATGGGACCCCAACACCGAATCCTAGCTCTAGAAACTACATCCTGAACCCCAACCAATTTTTAGAAACCATCCATGTCTTGGGAGGCTTCAAGGGAATAATTTGGCCGTGTGGCAGCCATATCTGCTAAAGACCTCGACAGGATGGATTTTGGGGCACGGCCTTCAGTGGGCTACTGAATAGCAAGCTTGGCTGGGTTTCGGGCTTGGGGTTTGCGATTTACGGTTCCGTCGTGTGAGGGCCTTCCGGCTGGATCTTAAGGTGCCTTTGCCGGCGTGGTGAAATTCCATGAGCTGGAAGGCAAAACAGGAGTTCAACTACCGGACTGGTAATTCCTCTCTCTGATGTAAACTAGATGTATACCTGTATACCCATGACAGAAGCAAGGCCGCTCACTAAGGACCTATAGTTTTGACCTTCGGAGACATCTCCCAAGCGTTTCAGGGGGAACAGGCCTCCATAGACCCTCATAGCTCCGAAACACAGTGGCCCTAATGCAATTGCAGCTGTTCTTCTGATAAGCAGATGCCAAGATTGACAGCCATGTAGTAGTTTCCATAAACGGCGGGATCTTAGTATAGACCCCAATGTACTCTAACCATTATTAAATGTACCTCCAAAACAGGCCCCTAATTTTTGGAAACCCAAAAACCTATATGACCCCTACATTACCCCTGGATATCCCCTCTAACCCCTGTAAACCGGACCCCTAATTATCCTGGCCTGCCTGGAGGAAGCAAGATGATTGCTGGGACGAAGTAGGTTGCAACGGCTTGAGCAAGGCGCCGACGGTTGTATAAACATGGAGCCAGACATGGTTCAGATCCAGAAGCCCTACCCAAGGCCTCCTATGTAGTTCCTTTTTGGGCTTGTTATGGATTGTTGGGAAGGGGTTATAATATAGGCCCCCAAAGGGAACTACATAGGAGGGTCTGGGTAAGCCCGAGACCCTCATCCCTATATTCTCTAACTCTTACACAGTGAGGGGGTCCCTCATGCTGGGGAATGCCCGAAGTATAGTCTTATAACTCTTATATTGGGATAATGGAAAATCAAATGGAAACTACTATAGAATATTGGGGGGGTATAGGGATAATGGAAAAGAAAATGGAAACTACTATATTTTTATTTTTCGCATGTTGAGTAAAGGCGTAGTTAAGCATGCCCTGTCACTCTGAGGTGCATTAACCTACTTTGCGAACGCTTTCGCTAACAAGTCTACTGTAGGGGCCGATGTAATGGGAGAAAAAGTGTTGGTGTAGAATGTACTGCCGTTATGAAGTGGTCACAGGGAATGATATGTGTGCCTTTTCAACTTTCACGTTACCATCGCCATCAACCAACCCCCATTTAGGAATAGTTTACATTTCATTGTCCATGCTCTATTCCATCAGATATTCCACTCCCTAAATTCTGAACCTAAAGTCAGGCTAAACCCTAAACACTACAATCGCCACTGCCAATTCCCAAGCATGCTGCTGCCGTCCGGACCCCTGCTTGCAGGCGTCTGGGCTATCTCTTGCCCAAAGTTCAGGGGTAATTAGGTTTAGGGTTTAGTACGGTGTCAAACCCCAAAACCCCAAATCCTAAACTCAGAATCATCCCCTAGCTTCCCATATGAGCCTAAACCCCATTAAAGGGGCTATATGAAGATTATATAGGGAGTATTGTAGGGGTTATGATGGGGATACTAGGAGTTCAGACTATGGCTCATAATGTGAAGTACTACGGTCATTGGTGGGGGTTCCATGCTTTGGATCCTTCAGGGGTGTGGGCTATTCCAGGATTAGCTACCCTGACAGCATAATACTTGTTTCTTTGACCCTAAGCCTCAAACTCTGAAACCTACATAAACCCTACCCTCGGAGTTCAACTTGGGATTCAGGGCCCGCCTTGCCGTAAACCCTCATACACCGTTTTCAGCCACTGTGGAAAGAGGTTTCGTTAGCACGAACTGCTGATCGCTTCAGGGTCGGTGGCGACCTTCATCTGAAGCACATTTATTTCTCGCTAGAGGTCCAGGTACCCATATAGTAGGTTCTTGGGTTATAGATAGTATAAGTTTATATAGGGACCCAAGGACAGGAACCCAATATATAGGTAACTGGGCTTCTAGGGTATTGTTTGCCTAATGCAGGTTCTCAATATCATCTCGCGGTCTATTTCAGATAAGCAAACAAGGAAGGACCACAATATTGCCGACTAGTTAAGCTTCTACAGGAATTATTCGTTCTCAGGCAAGAGCAACTTCGGTATTGAGAAAGGAAGCTTTAGAGCCTGTGAATAAAAGCCATTCATACATAGATCCAGAGCGTCATGAGAACTAGAGCGCGCGTACGTCTTATCGGCCTTAGAAACTGTTGACCGAGTCCCTAAAAAACGTCATATCATGAGTCATATCGGTTCTTAAAACGCTTCTGTACAGGGACGGCAAGCAAGCCTAAACACTAGACAGCAAACACCCAAAGTTTGAGGGTCTGGATCCTAAACTCCTACCTGGTATCTCTGAACCCTGAACCCTGCATTCATCCAGAAAATGATCTCCACAGCCTATGTAACTCTAATCCTACACCCATGCCGTGGCGCCACCGATCCAAAGCTTAAAATGACTGAGGCAATCCGGCCCATGCCGCAAAAGGCCCATCTGATGGATTGTATGGGCATACGGCTTAGGGTCTCAGGTTTGAGTCAAAGTGCTGATCTGACGCTTTAAGTAAAAAGGACCACGCTAAGGCTTGCTAATGGGTTGTATGCGGAATTTGGCGTTGATAGATCGTACCAGGCTTGTTTTGTGACGGACACTTGAATAATTCAACGGCCTTCTGCTGAACACTATGACAAATCACGTCTGAAGCGTAGTGGGCGCCACTGCCAACTGAACTCTGGCACGAGAGTCTAATCTTTGCTCAAGGACATGCCTGCAGTAGTAGTCGCAAGCATTCTGGCAGTAGTAATCGTACAACATCATGGATGAAACCATACAGCTGCATGCGACAACGGCGGCAACCAGAATGATCACCGTGATCATGACGATTGCGCTGATAAGATGTATGATGACGAAATGTATTTGAGATCGTGGACCCTTCGGGCTAGATGCCCAAGGACATGTGCCAAGGGCCCTTCCCGCACTCTTGCGGGGTTAATTAACATAAGGCGATATATCACAGGACTGTGCACCCAACCACAACCCAAATCCAAGCTGAACCAGGCTCGACTTCAAACACTTTACCATATGTTTATTCAATAAGATCATTTAGTTCAAGTGCTGGCTCGTTGGATGGGTGCATGGGTGAAGTACCCGAATGAATATAGGTTACATGGAAAAAGGTTCCGAGCTCTGCTACTGGGATTTCAAAGAGACTGGCGCTCCGCCGGCCCGTTCCCTGCAGCACATCCCTCAGGAGAAAAATGAAGAGATCCTTGTCGCACCTGTCAACCAAATAATAGCCCTAGGGATCCAAATAGCCCAATGTAGGTAATATTTGTAGACTTCAGGGCCGAATGTAGGTATTGCTGGTATACTTGGATCCCTAGGGTAGTGACTACACGGGATAACAGTGATTATATTAGGGTCCGCTTATAGTCCTGTTCTACCACTACTACAGGGTGGGAGTCCACCTAACAGATCCACGTCGCACCTGTCAAGGGGCTGGTAATCTCTCTCTCCTGCATGGGGTAGAACAACTCAATGTTTGCATGGAGGCCTATTGCGGACAAACGGGGTTTCCATGGGTAAGGGGCCACTAGATAAAGCCCAATATACTGTCGTTCCCTGGAAACCCCCAAACCGTGAGTAGCGATGCTTGCTTACCCAGATCTTGGGGGAGTCTCTCTACTCTAGGGTCTCTCTACTCTAGGGTCCGTTTGCAAAGACCCCTTGGACTCCTGTGGACTTGAATCCTAAACCATGCTACGTCCAAGTACCAAATATAGAGGCCAGGGTGAAGAGTTTACGGTTTAGGGTATAGGATTTAGGGTGAAGTTTTGGGCGCCCCGATGCCCTGATTTTTGGCTGAAACTTAAAGGTCTCAGATCTCAATTTATGATGTCCTGCTACAGGAGAAAACAACTCCTGGAGCTCCACCTCTGCATCGCCAAAGGACGCCCAAGAAAGGGACCCACGAGTTCAAGAAATATTCCCGAAGCCCTAAACCCTAAACCCTAATCCCAAACCCTAACAGGTAAACTAGACCTCTGAACCCCTAGCGTACACACCTTGGAGATCTACCGGAGCCACTCGACGCGGCCCGTGTCCTGCTCGGCAGTCTTGTAGCAAACAGATTTCAAAGTCACCGTTTAGGGATCAGGGATTATGAATGAGGGTTTAGGGTTTATGGATGAAGGTTTGGGGATGAGGGTTTAGAGAGTAGAGTTTATGGATTATAGGGTTCACGGTTTAGGGCTTGTGGTTTGGAGTCTCGGGTCGCGGGTATAGGGGATTACTACCTGAAGGTTACGCTTGGTTGCACGTAGTTTTGCACCCTTAGGGTCCAAGCACGATTCATATGAATATTTCCCCGCAATGTAAGAGCTCCCCCACAACAAATATGTGCTCCAATCCGCTTTGAACAGTAGAGGGGCATACAATAAGATCACTTTGGAATTTTGAAGTTTAATGGAATTCGAATTACAGTTTAATCAAAACCAACTCAGTCAGATATAACCTGGTTACATCTAATCCAAATCGTAATGCACGCATGCATAATCAAATTAAACTCAATTGAAATCAAAATAATATCTGAGGCACACCTACTGTAAAATCGTAATCAAATCATGCAACAGCTTTTCAACATCGAAAATGATGAATTGAAATTTGGTTAGAATCCGACTAAGACATTTGGTATCTATTTAAGATCTGTTTATATTCTAATGAAACACCGCGCGGAATAAAGGAATGGAAGCCGCAGCTAGGTTTGATATAGATTCCGCCTATACAAACCCATTCAAACCAACACAAATCTACGAAATCAAGAAGGTCCCTAATCCATAAGAGTCATCGTAGGGAACCTCCCCATTTCAGAGCATCCGAGCCCTCACTAGCTTCAGCCTTGGCCCTTTGAAAAGTAGTCTGAGGGCACATTTCATAATTCTGGGAAACCTTATTGTACATCAGGGGAATAAATTTGAGTACGCTGTGCAACACCCACCTCATGCAGACCCCAAAACCCTTACGTAGATCCAAAAACACACTCTACATCTCCCCTGCTGTCGGAGGACACAAACCCTGCACCCCCAACCATCATGAAGTTTTAGGGACCTTTAAACGGGGATATAGGGGTTATATGGGGAACTATAGGGTTTAGGCTTGAGGGCTAAGGGCTGGGTTTGCGGTTCAATTGTATTTCCAATGATTCATCAGTTGATATCGAATATGGCAGATTCTCGATTCAGGAACCCCTATAGAACTCTTCATGCGGACCCTCATACCTGTATATTATCGCTATGGACCCCTAGAGTCTCTAGAGCCCTGTGGTCCCCCAAAGGCCCTCTTTTTGAAGAAGGTCTCTGTCTAAACACGTAACCCTTGAACCCCTAAACCCTAAATCCCTGAACCCCAATCCCTATACCCTAAATCCCTAAACTCTAAGCCCATAAAGTCCTTCACCCCCGACCCAGACCATAATCTTGCCCTAAGGGTCCATGTACAAAATAGTTGGGTATGTGGTATTTTGGTACTATAGTATTTGCAGTACAGGTTCTGGGGGTTATATGCTTATTTAACGCTTGGACCCTTAGGGAAGTTATCCCCATAAACCCCTGCATAACCTCAGTTGCCCCTTTTCCTTGTCCATTTGATTCTCCATTACTGGCGGAAAGAACCCCAACCTCTACATATAATCCTGTAGAACGCCTATCTCGTACTATGGCCATATAGCTAAAGCCGATACGATCCCAATACCATCCCTACATAATCACTATATTCTGCCAATGTACCCTTATAGAACAAAACCTTACACCCTAAATGATAGACTCAAAACCCTACACCCCAAAGCCTAAACTCCAAACCCTAAACTCTAAACCCTATTAGTAACTGCGCCCTACGTTACCGCTGGGTGGTCCAGGTCGTAAACGCCGCCCTGGATGACGACCTCGCCTGCCCTGACCTGGAGGAGATTAGAGTTTAGAGTTTAAGGTGGAGAGTTTAGGGTTTAGAGTTTAGGGCTAAGAGTTTAGGGTTTAGAGTTTAGGGTCTTAGCGTTTAGAGTTTGGGGCTTTAGGCTTTAGAGTTTGGGTGTAAAGTTTCCGAGTTTAGGGGTTCAGGTTTTGATTTAGGGTGTAGAGTTTAGGGGTGTAGGGTTTAGGGGTGTAGGGTGCAGGGTGTAGAGTTTAAGGTTTAGAGTTTAGGGGGGTTAGGTCCCGTTGGCTTGCCGTCCCACAGAGTGCTATAGATGTCTTCATAGTAGAATGTAGGGTCTCTAGAGGCTATGTAAGGAAGATAGTTGGGTTGCGGGCATAGGGTCCTAAGTATCCATATCTAATATGAAGTGGGGCCGCCGTACTAGGCAGATCTGGGTTGGTACCCTATATAAGTGCTTAGCACGCTTGGGGCGTGGGGAATGGAAAAGAAAATGGACATGACCATGTTGTTCAGGCTTCAGGGTGTTTCAGGAGTGGCGAACAGCAAACCCTAAACCCTAACCCCTAAACCCTATGTACTGGAAGAGCGCTATATAGGGGAACTATGGCAGGGATTTTTGGGGAATCCACCCTTCCTGAAGCCCAAAGATGTTTTATAGAATTAGAATGACTGAGGGTTTGCAGGTCTTCGGTAGATTCTATATGGTTCAGCATTTAGAAAATTGAGTTCAGAAAAATGGTCACCATGGCACGTAGCACAACTGCTACAGGCTTGCCTGTACGCGTCTGGAAACGCACCCAAGAAAATGCTGGTCTCAAATTCTTATGCACTTAAGGGTTTAGGGTTTTGGGTGTGGTGAGATGTTAAGCGTTCATATAACCCAGAGAGTCCGAATACCCAAATGATGGGTCTGTAAACTCCAAATACTATAGGCGTTTTGGTACACGCAACCTAAGACCTTTAGATTAAGTAGTAGTGTTTTTGTTCAAGCCTGTCTAAGCGGGAACCGTCCGTGGTAGAAGGGCTTAGTGGCCGCTGCCATTTGAGGAACGTGCCTGCACTTGCAGGTGTCCGTATTTGGGATTGTAAAGAGATTATCCTGAGAAGGACCCGTAACAGTCCCCTTCATAAGAAGAAGCGCCGATTGTACATTTAGGGAAGGGTGTCAACCTCATAGCGCTGGCAATCACCTTCAAGTATGATCATGACAGCATTTCCCATGCTTTCAGCCCTGTACTACGCCATTGTTTAAAAACCTTGCTGTCCCGAATATGCATGCATACAAGAACTAATGCCCTCCCTTAGTAATTAACTCCACAACCCACCCAAACAGTAAACCTCCCCCATAGAATACCCTACATTAGAACCATATTCATTGTTATGGTGGGTGCCGGGGCTTTTATCAGGGGTAGGTGATTAATGCTGAAACCCCACACCGCTTAGACCCTAACCCGAACAACCGCCAACTGGCCTTGCCAGCAATCACGGCGCTCTTGGTGGAGAGGTAGTTCTGAGCAAGCCATTAAGGGTTTAGGGCTTAGGGTTTAGTGCTTACGCTTCAGGATTTTCAGGGTTCCGAAACTGACGCATAGAAGGTGCAAACAGCGTGTCCAACATTAACTTGGAGTTTGGGAGGATTCGAGTGTCTAACATGAAGTGAACCCGGGATTGTACTTCTCTGCTGTAATAGAACCCTGTTCACCCGGAACCGGGGACCTTCGTCACCCATGTCATCCGGAACGGACCATCCCTAAAAGCCCCTGCAACCCTAAATTGCAAAAAACAATGAAACAGTGAACCCTAAACCAAGCCCTACACCCTAACCCCTAAATCTAGAATGCGGGGCTCAATGCTCAAGGTCTAGGATCTTCAGTTTGGACTGAGGATGCGCCGCGGGTCTGATTTCGAGGGTCCCCAAAAGAATGCCTCTGCGCCCACACTCCCTTTTTACTACAAATTCCTCTCTCTCTCTCTCTCGCCCTCCCTCTCTATGTAGACATATATATATATATACAAATACACATGCAGTATACATTAATGTATGACAGTTGAAATATTGGATTGTCTAAAATCAAGGGATCGCGGGCTTTAATAGGGGAAGGGAGAGTGAGAAACCTTACAGTATTTACAAGAAGCCGAGGACATGGGGCTGGAGACTTAGAAGAGTATGGGCGTGAGGAGTCTGACTTGAGGTCGATGCAAGCTGTGCTGTGGAGAGAAGGAATCACCAGAATCGATTTTGCATCCGATGGTTCCCCAAAAGCCATTGAGGGCCGCTCCCTTTCAAGACGTCGAGCTATTAGAAAACGAAAAGACGTGTGAAACTTAGGGGTCTAATTCGCACCCTGTACATCCGTAAAACAGCAAACGCCCTTCCCGATCCCGCAATTCAAAAGGCGGTTCGAGCAGGTTCACCTTTTGTGAGCTCTGGTTTACTCTACCGGCAACCACAGAGGCCCAGAAAATATTTGCGGACTACTGCGCCTTTCAGAGGGGGGCACATGGGGCTCCATGTTAATTTGTTTGGAGACGGCACGCATCTCAAGTTGTAAGGCTGCTTGGGCCTTGACGCATTTCAAGCGCACCCTAGCCAGCGACAAGTCAGCCGAAGCAAAGCCCCCCCGCCTGTTGGCATCTGCGTAGGAACTATGAAGCTGTCCGTTGAGACGTGTCATACCCCGAGACAGGCAGCATTGCGTTTGAAGCCTCATACTTCAAAATTGCGCTCTTACACACGAGCGCGAAGCTTCAGCCCCCAAACCGAACAATCCTAATATGGGGGTTTCTGAAAACGGGGGGCCCTTTAGGGACCCTGGGTTCTATAATGTCAACTTCGGATTACAAAAGGGGGTCGTATTAGAGCGCTTTTGAGCCCGAACGGAATAAT
>CAJNIZ010044536.1:0-15980 GCA_905231905.1 Symbiodinium pilosum | reverse complement strand
TTTTCAGGAACCTTGTAGTTAAACCTGAACCGATCTAGCCCCAGTTCTGGCTTGCTCAAAATTATATTAACTAACACAATGTATTCCTGGATCCTGTCCCAGACGGGCATTCCTCATAATGATCCTATACACTTCGTGGGGGGCCCCTATAATCACTTTATAACCCCCTTTCCTTTGGGTGTCTTTAGGGGATCCCTGTTCTGATAAACTTTGACAAGCTGCTGCCATCGTTGCAATGGCATCCTCGCTGCTGCTGGGGCCAGCAGCAGCTTCTGCCTGTAACCCCTAAGGGTCCAAGTGCCCAAATAATGGTTTAGGGTTTAGGGTTTTTACGGATTTTAGGGTTTAGGGTCCAAGTGCCCAAATAATGGGCTTCAGTCACCAGATAATGGGCTTCAGCCACCAAAAACTATTTAGTGCCCTAAACCCTGAACCATTCAGATCACAGTATTAGGGCCCAAATTGTTGTACCCGGACCCTTGAGGCACGGTTTGGGTGTTGGATTTTTGTAGCCCTCAACCATTGATCCCTAAAAGCTCCGGCTTGCAGTTGCAGCAGTTTAGGGCTTGGCGTTTAGGGTTTATAGTCCCCTTTAAGTAAATAGAATATGGCTTTGGGTATATTATAATAAGATCCCCATATACCCCATGAAGGAGAGACTACAATTTGGGATCCGATCCCCCGCTCACCCTTAAGCACCCATAAATCCAGAGGCGAGCTCCTGCGCAGCCACACCATTCAGGCCCTGCAACAGATCCCCGAGCGCGGAGTCTGCCTTAGCAAGGCTGACTTCCAAAGGGTGAAAGGACACCAAAATCAGGTATTTGAGTGTCCAGGATCCAGGGCCTTTCTCAAGTTGACCTTACCCTAGAAACCCAGGTACCCATATAGTAGGTTCTTGGATTATAGATAGTATAAGTTTATATAGGGACCCAAGGACAGGAACACAATATGTAGGTAACTGGGCTTCTAGGGTTAGGTTTGTGCTAAGTGTTCCTCCTCCGAAGAAGCGAGGTGACATACGAATTACTTCCTAGGTCGGTCGCTCGGTTATGGCTGATGGGTTAGGGCTTTCGATTTAGGAATTTGGGCTATGGGCATGATTGAAAAGACTTGTCAGGACCTAGTGTCACAGCTCTGGCTTCGGTGCTTGTGGAGTTTTGGAAAAAGTTTTGAGGGTCAATCAGCTTCAATTTCAGATCATAAGCCTCGCACAGTACTGTATGCGTTCAGGGTTTAGGATTGACCCAGCAACCCCCGAATAGCCTACAATGCAAAACCCTTCATTATGGTGGATAAGACAAATCCTGGATGACCGCCGATGTCCTAAACCTTGGGAAGTGTGGTGCTATGATATCCTAAGGTCATGCAGGATGCTAAGCATCAACAATCCTAAGCACTAAATCCTAAACCGAGCCCTAAACCCTAAACCCTAACCCCAAAACCCAAAACCCTAAACTTTACACCCCCAAAACCCTAAACCCAGCCCTAAACCCTAAACCCTAAACCTTTAAACCATATATATAGGAAGCCCTGGACTCCTTGGACTTCAAAGACATGAGCCTGATGCACTAAGGTTTAAGGATGGTACTCTTTTTTAGACTGTCCTTCACGCGGTCGTGACTGAACCTGGAACCCCAAAGGGTCCATGTAGCCACTTAGGGGTTTAGTGGTTAGGGGTTTAGGGGATTAGGGTTTAGGCATGGTCAATACTGGAGCCCTAAAGTAATCATGTGGGAATTTTTTGGGGGAGGACTCCATGACGGCCATATGAGCCCAAGTCTAAACTCCTAGTATCCCCCGTAATCACCCCGATAATAGTCCCCTATAAAATACCCTATATGTCCCCCTTTAAGGAGTTTAGCCGTGGTACCCCAAATCCACTTCCTACCCGGCACAAACCCGTATAATCCCATATAACTCCACTTCCCATGTGGTTGTTCCTATTCTTTTCCCTTCGATTCTCCAGTAATGTTCCCTTAAACCCTATATACGCCTCAACCCTAAACGCCGACCCCTAAATTTTAAACCCTAAACCCAAAAAATACAAACCCCAAACCCTAAACCCAAACCCTTTGGGTAGAGCTGCTGGCGCCCTGCTGGTGCCCTTGTTGGAGAGGTAATCCTTCACCGCGCCCTTCATAGCCCCACAGGCCGTATGTCCTTTGAAGGAGCCCATCCCGCCCAAAGGATTCTAGGGTTTAGGGTTTAGGGTTTAGGCTTTAGGGTTTAGGGTTTGGGGTTTAGGGATTATAGTCCCCCTTAGGTAGATATAGGGTTATAGGGGTTTATAGGGATAATGGAAAAGAAAATGGAAACTATGTTTTAGGCTTTAGGGTTTAGGTTTAGGGATTACAGTCCCCCTTAAGTAGATAGAATATGGGGTATATGGGGATCTTATTGTAATATACCCAAAGCCATATTCTATCTACTTAAGGGGGACCATACATAGGTTGTTTTTGATACATAGGTTTAGGGTTTTGGGGTTGGATGCTTATAGGGTGTAGGGTTTTAGGCATTAAGGGTTACGATTTAGGGTTGTGGGTTACATAGGGTTTAGGGGTTTAAAGTTAAGGCTTAGGGCTTCGAGTTATAATATGGGGCTTTGCCAGAAGTAGGGGCAGCTTCAGAGGGGTCATAGTTGATATATTGGGATTACATAGGGATGTACAAGGTATTATATAGGGATATAGAAGGTCTAGGGCTTTCCCACAGTTTGGGGTACCGTTTTGGGGTGCCCATAAAAAGAACCAAAATATGTTCGAGTCTATATTGGGGTCCCCCTCTTTAGGAGCACTACCATACAAGCATGACAGGGACATTCTGAAGTATCCTTTGAAGTTTCTACAACCCAGAGGATCCATGTACCCAAGAATTAGGTAAGTGGGTTTTGGGTAAACGTAATTATAGTACAGGTTTTGGGTAAGTAGAGGATGATTAGGTACTTGGACCCTTGGGGCAAGGGTAACTTTTGAGAAGCGTCCATCTTGTGAATGACGTGTAGAATGCTGCTGCCGATGGAGTGCACTAGGACTCTCAACCCTACATTGCAGCTTCTGAGGGCTTATTGTTGAGCGGAGGTGGGATTTGAAAATCCCCCCCATCAAACATCTGCTTGCATCTTTCTATTCAAAATCTCCGTTAAGCCTGCATATTCCACATCCTGTTCATCGCTGCAGTAAAGCCTCCTCTTGGAGATTTGGGACCGCACCAAAAAGTTACCAAGTGTTATCGTGCGCTATGACACTGGCTACAAGATGAAAGAAAACATATGAGCTATAGTGCAAACTTCGAGTATCCCCCTTAAAACCTATACGACTCCCTTTCATCACCCACTATATAATCCCTTGAAGGAATGTAGACAACAGCTCGAGTCCTTGCCTCAGGCCTACGCACGCTAACCCCCCAGTCCATCAACCCTGAATCCCAATCCACAAATACCAACCCCTAGATCCTAGAAAACCCAACATCCCAAAACCCATCCCTCAACCCAAAACCCCAAGTCCCTTACATGAAAGTAGACAACACTTGAATCTTCAGTTTGGGCCTCCAACAAATCCCCGGACCCTAAACCCTAAACCCTTAACCCTAAATAACCTCTACATTCCTCTATATATCCCCTGTAAACCCCATGACCCCTATGTAACCCCCATAATCCCCTTTAAAGTTACAACTTGAATGCGAGCCCAAGCTTCCTAACACCACAATGAGTTTCGACTTCAGGGCTCCCACGCAGAACCTCTTCGCTGCATGTGAGCGGTTTAGGGTGCAGGGTTCAGTTCCCAATCAATAGATATAGGGTTAAGGGGGGTTTGGGGGTAAGGGTTAAAGTGGATTCTTTAGGGCATGGAGTTCAGGGTGTAGGGTTTAGGGTATAATCCCCCTTAAGTAGTTAGAATATGGGGTATATGATACATGGGGTCTTGTTACATCTCCCTGAGGGGGACTATAATGCATGTGCATCACCATGCTCAAGCTGCATGAAGGTCATCGCTTAGGGTTAGGGTGCAGGGCGACTCCCCCCCAAGCCTCCGTTCAGCGAAGCCCGCATGCATCAAGCTGGCTGAGCGCACAAAACTGTAGCAATGGTAATGATAGCAATAGTGCCAAAAATAAAGCCGCAGGACTAAAAACAAAATAGTTATAATGACAATGACAATAATGTGGTAAGAATACGGGAGTGTCAGTCGTAGTGAACTGCAGGTGCGAGCTTCACAATTCGAAGTCACCTTTCCCTAAGGGTCCAAGTACTTTAAAACATGTAGGAACGAACTACATGTAGGTAGATATTGAGCCCCTGCAGCCAATGGGTTAATCTGTATTCCTTGGAGGGTTGGATGCAGGTTCCACGCTGGCACAAGACCTTCCATGACTCTGCTACAAGAAGCCTCTGTGAAGAATCAAGAAAACCGCAGAAACCTCGACTCCCCTACCGAAAGGGTCCAAGTACCCAATATCTAGATACCTGGCGTTTGGTGAATAGTGAACATAAGACAAGTTTTGGGGGAAGCCTGTGATTCTTGAATACTTGGATCCTTGGGGCCTTAAGGCTTACCAATGTGTCGGCCCACAACACTGGAACGAGTCTAGGCTGCTAAACCTTCAGGTCTCAAAGTTGCGAAGCAAACTGGACTGGACCAGATAAAGAACCTTCCTGAAACTGGATTCTGATTTTATCCCTAGAATCGGAAACATTCACACCGAAGACCCCACATGCAGCAGCACAGCATGCCGAGACACTCCAGGCTTCCGAGAACCTCGCTTCAACCCTCTAGTTGCTGCAACCCTAAACCCTAAACCCAAAGGAACCCATGGTTCTTGGTTCTTGGGGGGTCTGTCCTGTGATTTTCGGTGCAAGGGCCAAGGGTTCAGGATTTGCTGTCTAGCAGCAAGACTTGCCGCTTGGTGCTGTCTGCCGCAATTATAAGCGAGACCTCTAGGAGCCTGGACTTTTATCATACTAGATCTATAATATATATATATATATACTGCTCTTTTATTATAACAAGGAACGTATTGGGGCTTTATGGCCTGAAAAAACCTACATCTTGCCATGGCTGACACAAAGCTTTCAACAAGCTTTTGTCAAGTGTGTGTGTGGACCGCCGGACTTGGCTTGCAGCCCAAGTTCGGCACAGTGGGTTTAGGGTTTAGGGTTTAGGGTATCTCCCAGTTTACGAAGGAAGTGCGCCGGTCTTTTTTTTGGATGGTAGAATGAATGCAGGAATGGAAAAGAACATGGAAACCACTTGTTTCTTGGAGACTATATAGGGGCTACTTCCCATCCACTCCCTCATATTTCCTGCCAACAGCCAGTAAGTCATGTGCTGGGGGCTTTGGCAACTTGGCAGCTAAAGAGCTGAGGACAGACTCAGCCCTATACCCTTGATGTCCAAGTACCCAAATACTACGGATGTAAGCCGGACCCATCTCAAGCCCAAAGAACCTACCACGATGCTAGATGCATAGATAGGCATACGTGTATACATAAGAGTAGCTAGACCATTGTGGAACTTCTTTGACGCTCGCAAGGTCGATTTGCAAGCGGGTAGCAAGGGAGTCTTCATGTGTTTGTTACATTGGAGAAAGCACAGACTTACTCTGATTCATAGCGAGAGGCCTACATCCCCAAAACGAACCCATAAGAATCACATAGGCATCCCATAAGCTCTGACTGGAGGCCAACGACGATTCCTTGAGCCCCGAAACCTCAAGGCCTGAACTCCACCTCCTCAAAAGGCCATTATAAACCCCAAGCCCAAAATCATGTGGCAGTTGAGGAACGCTGCCCTCCGAGTGCACAACGGTGTTGCCGGCATTTCGTAGAACGAAGAGGTCCTTGATGCAGCAGCCATGATCTTACCGTTTTGGGGTTGCTGCATATATCGGCATTCTATAGGGCTTGTTGGTGGGATTTGCTCCCAAACTCCAGTTTTAGCAATGGTCATCTTGAAGAAGCAACTGAATGCTCCATGTATATATACATATACATACATATATGTGTGTATGTACAATCGTCTAAACTCCTTAAAGAGGTTGTATAGGGGATTACATGGGGGACTAGTATAGGGGCTTTTAGGGGGGATACTAGGAGTTTTGACTATGGCTCATATAAGTGGATGTACACACTTATTACTTCTTGTGAAAAGCCCACGCCTCGTGTAGGTTCGGGTTTGTATTTATGGAGCCCAGCTGGGAAAATCCTGGATCTGGAGACCTCGGGCCCAAAGACTTGAAGCACCAAATGACGGCTCCAGTATTCAACCAAACCCTACTGGGCGTTAGCAGGGAATAAGGGAGTAGAGCATGTGGGGATTATACTCTCATTCCCTACTAACCCCCAGTAAGTAGCTGTAGTGGGGATTCTGAGGAAAGATACGAACCTTGGCAGTTGAACCTTTACCCTACGGGTCCAAGGACCCAAATAATACGGTTTGAGGGCCCAAATACTATAACATCAATGGTATTTGGGCCCTTCAACCCTATTATTTGGGCCCTATATACCCCTAATATATAGTCCCCATATATCCCTATATGTTCCCCTAGAACCCCTTTAAAGGGGCCCTATAATTTGGGTCCTTGGACCCTTAGGGTTTACAGGGCTTGGAGTCCAGAGGTGCCAATTGAAAATTTGACCTTCAAGGTTAGCGGCAGCCGAGCAAGCCCCTAAAACCCTAAGCCCTAAACCCAAACCAATCCCCAGAGGTTCCACGTACCCAATTATTAGGTACTTGGGATTTGGGTAATAGGAATTATAGTACAGGCTTTGGGTATTGGACCCTTAGGGATCTACAACAGCATCTTCTACCTGGTCCCTGAACCGGGACTATGATCCTCTCAGATGCTTAGGTCTTAGGTATTCTTGTCGTACCCCTTCATGAGAGGAGACACGGTTGAGGGTTTAGGGTATTTAGGGTTTAGGGTTCATGAGCTGAGAGGAGACATCGATATAAGTTCGTTGAGAACTGAAAGGAAGCCCCAATGTAGGTCCAAAACCCTAAACCCTAAACCCTAAACCCTAAACCCTGGACTGAATATGGATTCTCTCAGCCACCGTACTTCAATCCAGGTGCCGAGCTATATGAGCTGAAGCACCTCAACCGAATACTGACTTCAACGTTGAGACCCTAAGCCCTAAACCCGTTTTCGGCAGGCTGCAAGAAGCGGCCTGATATAGAAGCCAAAAAATGTCCCTGTAGTCCTTAAACAGTTTAGGGTTTAGGCGGGTTTAGGGTTTATGACAAGTATATAGTATTCCATACCGCCCCACACCTATTCTATTTTTAGGCCTCAAACCCTACGATCCCGATACAAACCCCTGTATCAAAATTTGCTTGTCCATTTGAGTCTCCACTAACGGGCCCCATTACCGAGCCCTTGGCCCCTAAAAACTACGACCTAAGAGTTTAACGCAACCATCTTGACCCGACCCTGAATCCAAACAGCCATGCACCCAACCAGTCCCCTAACACCAAAACCTTCAAAATAAAAACTCCCCCAAACCCAAAACCCAAAACCCTACACCCAAAACCCTAAATCTTAAATAGTAGCTTCCACGCAATTCTTTGAAGCTTAGAATATCAATGCTCAAGCCTAAGCATCGCTAGCCCTTTAGCCCTTCTTCATCACTCCGATGTGCGACCAAGCCTTCTTCAAGTGCTTCTGGGTGTACTGTGGATGGAGACAACCCACATGTAACTGCACAACAGTAAATGATTTCAACCGGCCATCCCTGAGCACCCTCACATCCGAGTCATCAACCTGAAGCAACTCACTAACCCTGAGGATATTCGGGGAAGCGTTGCCAAGCATCATTAAGTTCCTTGTGTTTGTGATCTCTTGGCTCATTTTTGGGGTAATGTATGGAGGCCACTAAAGTGGAACCGGAATAGGGTCTTGGGGTATGTTATGCTCTATTCACAAGAACAGGCTGACAGAAAACAGTCGAGCTTCGGTAGTACTTGGCCCAAATCAACTGCTATCAAGATTTCCTACATTATTTGATAGACATGGCTGCTTATTGAGGACTATGGACTATACTAAACTAGAAGAGGGACCCCTATGTCCACTCTGATGGCCCCTTGGTATCCCAAATAACGGCAGTAGCTCATATCCCTAAATCCTAGACCCTTCATGGTCCCGTAGTAAGGCTAAGATTAACAGTACCTCAAATATGAGCTACAGTCTAGACTCCTAGTATCCGGCTTAATAACCCCTATAACACTCCCCTATATAACCACCTCTATAGAATTTAGACTATAGCTCATATAGGCTAATTCAGAAAGGCCAAGCATCACCAGGGAGCGTGTCGAAGACAAGCTCAAGAGGAACCTAAGGATAGGATTCCTAGCAACCTATATGGTCGTTTCCCTAAATAAGGGGAACCCCAATATAGGCCCCAATGAACTATAGTCCTTATTATAGGGACCCCTAAAACGGTATCCCTAATTTTGGGACACCCCCATATCTTTTTGTCTTTGCAGCGCCTCTTTTCCGTCCCGCAGGGCCTTATAGGCTTAGGGTTTATGGTTAAGGGTTTAAGGTTGAAGGTTTAGGGTTATCCCCCTCCCAGTAATATCAACCCCCCCACCCCCAATATGAACGACTCCGATTGTGGTAAATTATAACATATGGGGGATATCTAAAATTCGGGGAGTGGGGGGCCTTATGTTGAAGGGGAGGGGATTAATAAAGGCAGGTCCCTTTTTGGGTATCATCTAATTGTATCAAAAAGCTAGGAAGGAGTTCCAAGGCAGAGACTTTCAGAGGTTTCAGGGCTTTCAGAACAGGATTCGAGGATTGGGGCGGAAGACAATCGACTCTAAACCTTAATTACCCTAAACCCTAGACCCTAAACCCTAAATCCATGTACAGGCTCTGGGACCCAGATCCTGGTTAAGGGATTGGGGCTTGGGATTAAAACTTCAGAGTTTCCCTAAATTTCAGAACCCCTTTTTTTCGGTGTCTCCACAAGAATTGCTACGTAAACATATGGGAAGTCTCCATTGGGTCCTCCTATTTAAGGAAACTACTAACTTGGGTGAATCGTGATTTTAGGGTCTAGAGTCTCCTCGTGGCCCTAAGGACGAAACTACTTTGGACATGGGCCAAAAAGTGCACCGACTTCACACAGGCTTGCCCTATAGGGTTTAGGGTTTAGATTTGCACCGCGTAATCATAGGATCACAGAGAGATGTGGCAACATCACCATCCCGCCTTTAAGCTATCTTGCATGAACCCTGGGACTCCATGTCTATATATATTACCTACGTTGGGCCCCAAAGTGTATAAATATGACCTACATTGGGCTATTTGGAGCCTTGGGGGAATGAAGCCTAGGCCCTACCTGGACGCCAAAAGTAAGTAAAAAAGATGGCCCAAAACCCAAATAAGAGGTCAATATCGCAAGGTTCAGAAAGTATGGAAGATGGAAACAAATTTGCAGGTGATTGCATGGGGCCCGGAGCTGTTCTGCAGCAATCCATGACTCCATTCTAGACTACCTGGGCCCTGAAAGTAGGTAACATAATAGCCCAAGATCCGTGAAACTAGCCCAAAAGGCAATCAGTTTACATACTCTTGGGGTTCAGGTAGAACCATTCATGACTTAATCTTGGCATCCTGCATCTCCCACAACAGAAGCTGACAAAATGAGTCTACAGTCCTGAAGCCCAAACGTCTGAATCTTCTTCCCCTATCAAGGCCACGATGCGCGAGAGTCAGCGCATCCCAGCACAGCTGTGTGAGGGGCCTCGTGGCGATAACGCATTGCTCCTAGTAACCCACAGGGCCCAAATGTGGTGTATAGTATATACTTTAGGGCCGAAGAGATTCCCGTAGAACCACTTTGAGGCCCTAGTAAGCCCTAGTAGACACTACAAAGAGTGCTAGAGTTGCATTTGAGGTTTAGGCTGAGGAGACGAGAACGAAGCCAGCCAGAATTCATGCATGTGGCATCCTCGTCACCAACCATGCATGCCGTTGATGGCGGAAATCCTGCACCACCTCAAGTCTCTCAAGTCCCAGGTATTACAGTAGTTTACGGGCCCTAGGCGGTGCCAGATTTCCTCCATCAACAGTGTTCTAAGGCGCATCCTATCTGCAGACCTCAGTATGCTCAACTGTGGAGATCAGACTCCCCAAAGTCCTCAACCCGTAGGTCTAAGCGCCAAACCCTCGGGCCTGCTGGTCTAGGCACTAAACCTGTTTAGGGATTGCCTGACCCAACCCCCCCCCCCAAAAAAAAAGCACCACAGGCCATTATTTTACATACTTGTGGGGTTCAGGTAGGGTTTAGGCCCTAAGCCCTAGCAATCCTGAGCCTGAATTGCCGGAACGTAAGCTGTAAAGTCGTGATTCGCACAGAAACCGTGAGATTCAGAAGCTCTACTATAGTAGTTTCCATTTTCTTTTCGATTATCCCAAGATAGTCCCTATATTGTAGTATATTATGGTATATTATGATCCTGCTTGTCCGCTAGCGTTGCACCGGTGCCATCATTTCCTGTACTCGCAACCACCTTGATTCCAGTGTTGTTTTCCTGAGTTCTACTGCGCTTCTTGACGTCCTCATAGCCTCAAGACACCTACGTACCCTCACCCAAACTACCATGAAACCTGAAACCTATGCCTTGTAGACTACCGTCCTGAATTCGGCTCCATGCGAATCATATTCCCCTAATCATAAGCCCAGCCCCCACCCCACCAGGATGTAGATTCCCATATGTATATATATATATAGATATTAATCCATATATTAATTTTATGTAAAAGGGTACCATATTGGGGGGGGCATATTTGGAATGCTTCTGGGAGGGAAATCTCCACACATCCCTGGTCCAACCTGGCCGACAGTGGCCAGTGCTTTTCGCCTGGGCTACACGGTTCAGGGTTGAAGGTTTAAGGTTCAGGCTTCAAGGTTCAAGGTTGAAGCTTGAAGGTTTGCAAGATTTAGGCTTTAGGATTTGGGGCTTAAGGTTTGCCAGGTTTAGGGTTTGGGATGTAGGGCTTAAGGTTTGCAAGTTTTAGGGTTTAGGATGTAGGCTTTATTAGGGTAACAGGTTTAGGGAGTGCTGTTCACTCTGCTCAACAGGGAGTTTTGCAAATGATCGTTTTGGGAAAAGCCTTAAGGTGGACCCCAATATTCCGGGGCCCGCCATCCCGAGAAGCCCCCCCAACTTGAACGCTTGCGTGCAACACTCCAGAGAGTGTATAGGGCCCTTGGGTGGCTTTATGGGGATCATTGGCGGTGCAAGTCTAAGAGCGCTGGGCTTGAGTAGATTTGGACTGAGGTTACAGGAGCCATGGGCTTCACTTGTGTGAAGTTTTGGATTGGTTGCCATTTCGTTAGATAACCATCCCTAAACCCTAAACCGCGTTAACCCAGCAGGCTGCCTGAAGGAGGTGCAAGATTCTGTGGGCGACTCGCACATCTTGAAGCTTGTTGCAAGGAGCCCTGCATCATCCAGCATGGCACACGTTGTATCTGAATGTGATGACATGCTGTGCCCTATTACGACACGCCCCCTATAAAAAGTGTCCCCAGTACAGTACCAGAACGGAGAAGGGTCGATATGTGGCTATTGGGGGGGGATGGGGGAGGGGATTTAAACCCTTAACCCTAAACCATTGAGTCATCTTGGGCCCCAACATCTGCGCATCGATCTTGCCGGCAATTGGCGCACCCACGGCAAAGCGCTCGTTGCCTCCAGGGTTTAGGGTTTAGGGTTTGATGCTTGGACAATTTTCCCTGAAGGTCGAGGTACCCACTATTCGGGTTCTAGGTACCGAAAAACGTTCATGCTGGTGTATTTTGGACCTAAATCACCATGCTTGGGTACTTGGGTCCTCTAGGTTTGGGTACTGTGGGTGTGGTTGAAGGCCTCACGAAGAAGGCAACGGTTCATTTTCATTGTTACTCCCTCAAGCGTCCATGACACCACAACTAAAACTGGCTCAAAGGTAAAGCATAGCAGCCATTTTTCGCAGCTCCCACAGCCAGATTGCAAGAACAAAATGTTGTAATCCGCAACAACCCGGAAGCATCAACCCCAAAGCCTACGCTCTCCCCTCTTACTACCAAACATTGAACCTCAAAGCCCTCCACCCCTCCACTCTGAAACAGCAAGCTAAACCCTTACACGCATGCTCCCAAATCACCGCCACCTTCCACCCTGCACCCCCTGCGTGCCACAAGCCCCACCACCTACTCCCAGGTGTCAGCCCAGGTAAGCGTCGAGTTGTGTTGGCCCAATTAACACTTCCTGCATATCCGCGGTTGAATCCTATATAGAGCAGCCTTCTTTCAGCAGGCGGAGGGCGTCCGCCGGCATCATTGGGGGATCCTGCGCAAAGCGGTTCCATGAATGCAGTCCTCATGCTGGGGTTCGATAAGAGATCAGTAAACCTCTAAAGGATAATCTCTTCTGATAGCACGCATGAATATCAGGCCACATGTGGTGCAGCACATTATGGGCGTGCAGGGCAGCTTCAAAGGAGGACAAGTCACGGCTGCAGAAAGAGGCCTTTGTGCCCAAAGAGTCCATGTAGTGATTTAGTAATTATGTACTAAAGGACGAAAGAGGTTCCCATATCATCACGTTGGGGACCAAGTATATACTACAGAACTATATGAACCCTTTTGGATATTGCCAGGAGTCACTTTTCATAGACTCTGACGCCCGAAGTAAGTAATACTTGTAGGCGTAAACCCCAAGAGACCCTAATACTCAACCCAAGGAACCGCTTAAAACCCTAGACCCAACCCTGAACCCTAATTCCTAATCCCTAAACCCTAAGCCCTAATTCCTAACCCCTAAACCCTAATGCCTAAACCCCTTAAAACCCTAGACCCTTTATCAGGGAGCTCTGGGCCACGGGCCGCCGGAGTCCGCACACCATGGGCACCGAGGAGCACAGCTGCGTCGGAACTGTTCGTCATGGAAGGAGGGAGGAACCTGGGCGTGTGCATTTGGAAATCCGGAAAAAACAGGGTCCATGGAGGCTTAGGGCTTGAGGCTTAAGGTTTAGGGTTAAGGGCCGGGGCGGGGAGGGGGTTAGGTTTGGAAGTTTCAAAATAAGCTGGTTACTATTGTGGGCTCCCTATAACAAGGATTACAGTATGTTGGGATCTATGTTTGGCGGCTCTCTATTTATGGAGACTACATTTTTTTATGTGGCTTGTTGGTTGTCAGGGTTGGGGATCAGGGTTCAGGATTCAGGCTGGCTAGTAGGAAATGAAATGATAAACTAAAAGCTGGAAACTCCTGCGCTATTGAGGAGATTAATTATGCGGATCTATCCCTCCATGCCCACCTATGAAGCAGTAGGTTTGGGTGTTCATGTAACGCTTTAATTTCAGGCGTCAGGCAAGATGGGACACAGTTGTACCTGATTCAGGTGTCTGCATGACACCCAATAATTTGGGGTTTACTTGCGGCGTCTTGAACCTTATTATGTGCGGTGTCTGGAACCTCATAGACCCAACCCAGACGCGTGGAAACTGGGCAAGACCTTTTCCTCTTAGCCTTAAGCCTACCTGATGCAGAGGCACAAGCAATTACCAATATCATGCTAAGGTTTCTTTGAGGTAATTTTGCACTATAAGCATATTTACATATAAGCAACAAGGAATCTTTAGCCATAATGCTTAAGACACTATAGGTCCCAATACGTTCTACTAATTCTCTAAGACTTACGCAAATGACTCTCCTAATTACAACCTCGGCACATACCCCACGCCTCCAGGGCACTCCTACATGGACACATCCACATCTAAAGCCTTAGACCTTAAACCCTAGATTCTACGTGGAGCCCAAAACATCCCAAAACTACATGGAATAATGGCCTTTTGGATCATTTTTAGGGGTCTTGGATCATCAATTTACATACTTTTGGGGTCCAGGTATAGACTCACTCACCCTTCGATCCCCAGAACCCCTGAATCCTTGCTTTAAATGGACTCTCAAGAAGGTGCCCCTAATTCCATGAAAACCCACCTAAACCCTAAACCCCAAGCCGCTCCAAACCCTAAACCCTATCCCTATATAACCGCTATAAACTCCTGGACACCCCAAATTAAAGTGTTTACAGCTGAAGCAGGGCGCAGCTTGGACGCCAAGAGCTCTGCCTGCTTTGGGGAGCCTCAGAGATTGAGGGCTTCAGGGTTTAAGGGTCTAGGAGTTTAAGGGTTGAAGGATTCAAGGGACTAGGAGTTTAAGGGTTTAAAGGGGTAGGTGCCTGTGCGATATGTAGGGGTACATGGTTTAGGGTTTGGGGGTCAAAGGTTGAGACAGGAGGATCCTAAGTATCTATTGCATGAAGCAGGGTTTCTAGGGGCTATACGAAAGAACCTACACCGGCTCAGGGTTTAGGATCCTAAGCATCCATATATATATATATACATATATATATATACACTCATGAATGATGAAGTCGTATTATGGTTTTTCTTAATACCCCCTGGCTTAGGATCCGTTCGGTGGGGGTCTGGTTAAGATCGGAGTCCCGTTAAATCCACACCTCTACCCAAGCCCACACCCTAGATTCTGGAATGGGGTGATGTGGAGATACAGAACTTGTTCGAGCGGGGCGGTTGCTGTTATAGCTCGGGTATTCAAAACTGCGCTGACTAGGTACTTTATGAGCTGCTAATTAGTAAATTATACACCGTTTTTGTCTTCAGATGAGACCACAGGACATTACCTGCTGAGAACTTGGGCTTTCCCCTACCTTGAAACTGAACTACAAAGCTCGTCATTCTGCAGGGCCATACTTAAATCCTGAACTCCAGAATTGGGACCGCCACAGCGCCATCCCTCAAGTGAGGGAGCTTGGGAAGCATCAAAGAACCCAAAGCACTTAAATAATCGGTTATGGGTTTAGGGCTTAAGGTTTCAATAATCGGTTTTGGGGTTGAGGGTCGTAATCAAAGCCAATGGCACACGAAAATGCCCTAAACCCTAAACCCGATTGAATGCAGGTGAATGGGGATCATGTACTACAGGATCCCCAAGAATGATCCATACCATTTTGAGGTCTACTTCAGGGGATTTAGGGGTTAGGGTTTGGGGTCTACAGGGTAAAGGGGTTTGGGGTTTAGGGTCTCTATGGTTTAGGGGTTTAGGGTTTGGGGCCTGTTTGTTATAGTTTATACAAGGAGTCTAGGAACGCAAGCTGGGCAATCATTCAAGCTCGTACAGTATTCTGATAGGAGTCTGAATGTAATGAATTTCAATGTCAATATTGAAGTGCATCCTATGGCTCCTAATCAAAGTCTATGCCTGCAATGATTCCTAAAAGCACTACCAAATTCACCATGGTAGTCTCAGTCATCCCCCAAACATGACATGGCCACGGCGCGAATCAGTAAACAAATCTCCACTGCTACCCCTGAACCATCATTCGTCTAATCCCGGGAAAAAGTCTCAAATTCCTCCCGCGCTCTTCTTACCGGTTGTTAGTAGCAAGTGGACCAGTGGACGGTGGCTGGAGGAAATCTTGCCAGATCTTATATACCGCATACCCTAGGAATTAACTCATTTTTTGGGGGGTCCAAGCACAGGAAGCATGATTCCCTGCAATAGTAGGCCATTTCTCATTCCCAACAAGAGTACTTGTAGCTGTTTTTGTTCAACTCCCTAAGCCCTAAACCCTACGCTACCTTCCACTTTCTCATCCATTCCTTTCATTGCCTACTAACAGACAGCAAGTTGCAACGCTTCAACGCAATACCCCTGAACTCCAACCCTTCAGCCTTCAAAACTGACTGGGGGTTGGCAAAGAATAAGGGAAGTAAGGGTTTGTGGCGGAATATACACATATATATATACACATATGTATACGTCTATACATACATGCAGACATACATACATACATACATACATACATACATACATACATACATACATACATACATACATACATACATACATACATACATTTGCAGAGACATGTCTCAGGGGTACCTACAACTAAGGGTG